>CM038682.1:636005895-636240408 GCA_021605205.1 Aegilops longissima
GACTCCGAAAAGGACTAGGTATGTGGTACGGTAAGTAAACCGACTCCAAAACAATTTTAAGGCATTATTTCTCCGTTTTGGAATATTTAGAAAAATAGAAAAATAAGTAGCAGTCCAGGAAGGACACGAGGGCCCCACGAGGGTGGAGGGCGCGCCCTACCCCCTGGGCGCGCCCCCTACCTCGTGGGCACCTCGTGTGTCTTCCAGACTCCGTTTTCTTGCACGATACGTATTTTGGTCGGTAAAAATTCATTATATATTCTCCTGGAGGTTTTGACTCCCGTATGACGCAAATATCCTCTGTTCTTGTTTCGAGCTGTCCTACTACAGATTAGATCAACATGTCATCCCAAGATTCGGAAGGAGAAAGCTATGTGGATGATTACCTAGCAAATCCTAAGGTCTATGGAGATGTGGAGCACGATGGTTGGACCACGGAGGAAGAAGAGGACTATGAACCCAAGGGGAAGGAGGAGACGAGCTCAGATGAAGATGAAGCCCCATTACCTCAACCTGGGGACATGCATGTGGGGTTCAAAAAGTCAAGTCTCCCTGATAGGGTAAAGAAACCAAAGATCGAGTTTATCCCTTTTCGTCTCTTACAGGAAAATAAGCAGGACTTATGCAAAAAGATATTAACCCTGGAGTGGGAGATTGATGATTTGAGGGACCAAAATTCCGTCCTTAAGCGCAAATTAAGGGAGAAGTCTATGCCATCAACTAAGTCAACATCACCACCACCTTCTTCACCAACAAAGGAGACATAATCACATGGATATGGGCACTCCCCTTGGCAACTTCCAAGCTTGGGGGAGGTGCCCCGGTATCGTATCACAACCACATCTCCTATCTTTACCGTTTTTTTCTTAGTTCGCTCCTATTAGTAGTATCTTGATCTAGTAGAATAAAGTTTATGGCATGATCTAGTTTTGAGTTTTTTGCTTTATGATCTCTCTATGTAATCGAGTCCGTGAGCTATATAATAAAGATTAGTTTGGAGTCAAGGGCTTGATTATTTTGCCATGATCTTGAGTGAATAAAAGAAAAGAAAGAAAAAGAAAAAAAATGAAAAAAAGAGTTCATATTGACCTTATCAAGAGTAATGACTTGACATAGAAAGAGTATGATGATTAAAAGTTGTTGGGAGTTGGCAAACATAGCTTTGGTCATCGTTGCAATTAATAGGAAGTAATAAGGAAAGAGAGGTTTCACATATAGATACACTATTATTGACATCTTTTATGAATGTGAGCACTCATTAAAATATGACATGCTAAAGAGTTGATGTTGGACAAGGAAGACAACGTAATGAGTTATGTTTTCTTATATCTGAGATAAAGTATATTGTCATGGATCATCCAACATGTTGAGCTTGCCTTTCCCCCTCATGCTAGCCAAATTCTCTGCACCAAGTAGAGATACTACTTGTGCTTCCAAAAACCCTTAAACCAGTTTTGCCATGAGAGTCCACCATATCTACCTATGGATAGAGTAAGATCCTTCAAGTAAGTTGTCATCGGTGCAAAGCAATAAAAATTGCTCTCTAAATATGTATGATTGATTGGTGTGGGAGAAATAAGCTTTTTACGATATTGTGATGTGGAAGAAATAAAAGCGATGGAATGCATAATAAAGGATCATATCACAAGGGGCAATATAAAGTGACGTTATTTCGCATTAAGATTTTGTGCATCCAACCATAAAAGCGCATGGCAACCTCTGCTTCCCTCTGCGAAGGGCCTATCTTTTATTATTATCCTCTACCTTATGCAAGAGTCATGGTGATCTTCACCTTTCCTTTTTACAATTTATCCTTTAGCAAGCACAGTGTGTTGGAAAGATCCTGATTGATATATCCAATTGGATGTAGGGGGCATGAGTTATTATTGTTGACATTACCCTTGAGGTAAAAGGTTGGGAGGCGAAACTATAAGCCCCTATCTTTCTCTGTGTCTGATTAAAACTCGGTAACCACAAGTATCGCGTGAGTGTTAGCAATTATGAAGGACTAAATGATAGTTGAGTATGTGGACTTGCTATTAAGCTCTGACATAGACTCTTTCTGATGTTATGATAAATTGCAATGGCTTCAATGACTGATATTATAGTTTGTTGGTTTTCAATAAAGTTTATGATTCGTACTCTGCATTGTGAATGGATTATTACTTGAACATAGGAAATCATATGACATTCCCTATATATGTTTCTGTTATGAGAATAATCATGATGCCTTCATGTCCGTATTTTATTTTTATCGACACCTCTACCTCTAAACATGGGGACATATTTATCGTTATCGGCTTTCGCTTGATGACAAGCGAGGTCTAAGCTGGGGGGAGTTGATACGTCCATTTTGCATCATGCTTTTATATCGATATTTATTACATTATGGGCTGTTATTACACAGTATGTCACAATACTTATGCCTATTCTCTCTTATTTTACAAGGTTTACATAAGGAGGGAAAATGCCGGCAGCTGGAATTCTGGGCTGGAAAAGGAGCAAATATTAGAGACCTATTCTGCACAACTCCAAAAGTCCTGAAACTCCACGGAACATCTTATAAAAAATAATGAAAAATCCTTGCCAAAGATGAAGACCAGGGGGCCCACACCCTGTCCACGAGAGTGGGGGCGCGCCCCCCCTCCTAGGGCGCGCCCCCCTACCTCGTGGGCCCCCTGGTGGCTCTCCGATGCCCATCTTCTGCTATATGAGGTCTTTCGATGAGAAAAATAAATAAGAAGCAACCTTTCGGGACGAAACTCCGCCGCCACGAGGCGGAACCAATCTAGAGCTCCGGCAGAGCTGTTCTGTCGGGGATACTTCCCTCCGGGAGGGGGAAATCATGACCAACGTCATCACCAATGCTCCTCTCATCGGGAGAGGGCAATCTCCATCAACATCTTCACCAGAACCATCTCCTCTCAAAACCCTAGTTCATCTCTTGTATCCAATTCTTGTCTCCAAGTCCGGGATTGGTACTAGTAGGTTGCTAGTAGTGTTGATTACTCCTTGTAGTTGATGCTAGTTGGTTTATTTGGTGGAAGATCATATGTTCAGATCCTATATGCATATTAATACCCCTCTGATTATGAACATGAATATGCTTTGTGAGTAATTACCTTTGTTCCTGAGGACATGGGAGAAGTCTTGCTATTAGTAGTCATGTGGATTTGGTATTCGTTCGATATTTTGATGAGATGTATGTTGTCTAGCATCTAGTGGTGTTATGTGAACGTCGACTACATAACACTTCACCATTATTTGGGCCTAGAGGAAGACATTGGGAAGTAATAAGAAGATGATGGGTTGCTAGAGTGACGAAGCTTAAACCCTAGTTTATCGTTGCTTTCGTAAGGGCTGATTTGGATCCATATGTTTCATGCTATGGTTAGGTTTACCTTAATACTTTTTTTGTAGTTGCGGATGCTTGGAATAGAGGTTAATCATAAGTGGGATGCTTGTTCAAGTAAGAACATCACCCAGCACCGGCCCACCCACATATCAAATTATCAAAGTACCGAACGCGAATCATATGAACGTGATGAAAACTAGCTTGACGATATTCCCATGTGTCCTCGGGAGCGCTTTTCCTATTATAAGAGTTTGTCCAGGCCTGTCCTTTGCTACAAAAAGGATTGGGCCACCTTGTTGCACTTTATTTACTTTTGTTACTTGTTGCTCGTTACAAATTATCTTATCACAAAACTATCTATTACCACTTATTTCAATACTTGCAGAGAATACCTTGCTGAAAACCGCTTATCATTTCCTTCTGCTCCTCGTTGGGTTCGACACTCTTACTTATCAAAAGGACCACGATAGATCCTCTATACTTGTGGGTCATCAATCCTCAAGAATATCATCAACCATACATCATATATCTGAATGAGCATGGCATACTGACTAGCAGGAACATCACAAGTATAATACTACTCATAGCATAACATGACCACTAGCATCAACAATAAGTACTAAGCACGAACATATCCAGAATACTACCAAGTAAGGATATAACCAGCTAGATATAAAGGAACATGCATAATCACGGTACTCGGTAGCAGACGATAGTCATCCACCAAAGAACATGACCAACACCAACATGTACTACCACCAAGCATGACATACGACAGAAATACTAGCATCTAGTACATGATAGCCAGGTGCATAAAAACATGGTATCAAAGTGAACACAAATCCATAAGCATCACCGAAACAACGATAATCGTATCAAAACAAGTAGACATTTATTAAATATTCAAGTTGAAAACCATGGCTACTGCATGGCCATCATGCAAGTGGGTATTGTGGCTTGCCTGTGGATGAACACCGGGAAGATGTGCGGGAAGATCGCGGAAGGAATCACCAGAAAAGTTTCTCTCCCGAAGGGGGCTGATTAGGGGCAAGGTCAATAAGGTCATTTCCAGTATTTCAAAACATAAAGAAAGTCACACCACCAGAACGGGCTCGAAGAAACGAAGATGTGGGCTTTGGATTCATGTCAATCAGAGTTACGAGTGAAAAAGTTGTGGCCGTTCACTTTTTAGGCAAAAAGGGGCTAAAGTGAATGTTCACAATATAATCACTTTAGCCGGCTGAGTTGAAAAAGAGAAAGCGCTTTTCAGAGAATACGTCTTCAAAGCGCTGAAAGCGTATTTCGTCCCAAAACAGAGGCAAGTGCGCTTACAGACAGGGGAAGGTGTATTCCGCGAAATATGCCTCCACTAAAGTGACGTGGCAAGGCAGGGTCGGGCTATGTGACGCTGTCTGGCAGGTCCCACTCCTCTCTCTCTCTCTCTCTCTCTCTCTCTCTCTCTCTCTCTCTCCTCCCGCTCCTCCTCTTCTTCCTTGTGTGCGCTCGCAGAGTAGAGGCGAGGCCCGGCGCAGGCGGCCGTCCCAGCGGCTCGGGTCACTCCTGGAGGAGATCCGCACACCGGCGAGCGTGGAGCGAGCCACCGCATCCATCCTGACCGACCACGCACGCTGATGAAGCCCAGAGCAGCGGCAACTTGAGGTGGCCGCGGACGAGGTTGCCAACCGGACTTGCAGCCGCGCCCAAGGGCACTCCGGGGATGAAGCGAAGATATGGGGAGGCTCGCAGGGTCTCAGGGAGTCTTCTGGTGGCGACGGAAAGGAGGGGGAGGGCTCCGCTGGAGTGAATTTTGGCCGATTCCGGCGGTGGGTACGGCGGCCATGGGGGACGAGGAGGGGCTCTCCGGCTTGCGGAAGAAGTGGGGCGGGGTCCTCGGAGCGAGTTGGAGCTAATGAGGTGCTCGGGAGCCGCGGCGAGGGCTTAAATAGGCGGGAGAAGGAGCTGCCGCCCTGGCGTTTCTGCGGACGCGTGTGCATGCGCTCGAGCTCGGAGGTAGGAGATGATGGAGGCACACGGAGAAGCTCATGAGGCAGAGGAAGCCAAGGGAGCATGTGGAGGAAGAAACGAACGCCATTAAAGCGAGGCCGCCACTGTTCGCCCGTGGGCGTGCGTCAGCGAGCGCTGACGAGGAGGTTTCTGGAGGGGGAGAAGGGTCGAGGGAGACGGCAACGATGAGTTGAAGCCAGTGGACATACTCACGCATGCAAAGACGACGAAAGGGAGAAGTGCTGGAGCTAGAAGACGTCCTGGACGCGGCCAACGATAGCAGAGCGGTGCATGCATTGCATGCCAAAGCCCGTGATCACCGTGTGCACTAGTGCACATAGTGCCACACGGTCGGCCAAGTGATGTCTGGGGTGGAGTCCTTCCATTTTAGGTTGCAACTGAGGTGATGGATTAAGAAGTGGCACCACGTTTGGGTTGGAATGAAGCTCTGAAGTTTGTTGCATCAAACTTAATCATGATGCAGTGATCAACAGAGGTGATATTAGAGCCAAATAGAATGCCCGGGAGTTTATGTTAGGAAGGACTACAATTGTAACATCCCAAATTTTGAATGTGGAATGTTATACATAGGTCATTCATGCATATCATATTTTATCGCATTTCCTTTTGCAAATCCTTGAAATTCTAAGCAACTCAAGGACCCACTAAGAGAGTTGGGAATTTCGTTATTTTCATATTTGAGTTTTTCTCAAATTTTGAAAAGAGGAACATTTGGTTTTAATTATTTTCCCTCTTTGAAAATATTCCATATTAAAACATACGAGAGGAGATAATATGACTTCTCCAGAATAAATGAACTATTGGAGGAAAAGTATTAAAATCAAATAAATAATTTTATTTGAATTTTATTGCAATTTTATTTCAATTAGAAAAATTTGCATTTCTCGAACTTGCATTTTAGGGCCAAGAAAATGTTCACCTTGTTCTAAATATTCTATTTAGATGGTGATTTTTTTTGGTATTTTTAGATTTTTATTTTATTTTCTAGGTTTTATTTCCGCCGCCTCCCCTACCGTGCGTGAGACGGACTCGTCGGAGTCCGCCCGAGCCACGCCGCCGCGCCGCCCCCTTCCCCAAGTCAGCCTCGCCTCGACCCCCCTATAAGTACCCCGCCGCCATCGCCCCTCTCCGACACCCACCACCCCGCCACCCGACGCCGCAAGCCGCCGCCGCCCTGCAGGTTGCCTCCGCCAAGCTGCCGCCGTCTCATGACGCTGTCGTCCGACGCCGACGCTTGTCGCCCCTCGACGCCGCGCCGCCACGTCGGAGTCTCGCCGGAGGTAGCAGACACCGCCACCGCCGGTCGTCATTTTTTCGGTTAACCGTTCGATTTTTTTAGAAACCCTAGATTCATTTTTTTTCGGTTCGTTCAGTTTTTTTCACGGTTTAGTTATATAGTGGACGTTCGTCCGTATGTTTGTTTTAATATATGCTATTCGTCAGTTAGCCGCAGACAGCGAACGTTCGTTCGTTAGCCTGTTCGTCTCGTTTTCTTCCCAGGGTTTTTCCGCGATTATTTTCGATCGCGATTTCTGCCCTAATCTTCATTTTAGTTTATCTTTTCGCTCGTTTATCCAAATTAGGTGAAACAAGTGCCTAGGTCTTCATCTTGAAGCCCTCTTTCTGTTTACCAACTTGAACAAGATTTGGGTACTGTAAAATTTGACTTTGGTCCAGATTAGTAAACGGATCTTGTTTCTTTCGTAGTTTGAGTTTCGTTGCTCCATTTGATTTGATTCTTTTTGCAAACTGGAGTTCTTCAGTTGAACTTTCTGGTTAGATCTTCTTATTTGAGCTTTACCTGTGCATCTTGGTTTGAGTTCTTATGTATGCTATTGTTTGTTTGCGATAGAATTCCCGGAGTGCGAAGCGTGCTACTACGAGTGTCTAGGTTTTGCGGATCGTCAGCAAGGCAAGTAACACTTTGATCATACCCTTTTATTACCTAGTTTTTTTGTGCATTAGCTTCAACCCTCACACATTGCATGAGTAGGATCTCTTAACATGTGGGTTTGGGAAGTAGATGATGAGTAGAACCTATTGCCCTTTTATTATCAAACCCTGGGAGTTACTTCTACCTTATGCTTATATTGCCATGCTATGCTCGTAGATGTGGTTTGGGTTTGAGAGAGTATCCATGACATATGTGAGTTTGTTAATTAATGGTTCAACTTAAGGTGGCAACTTTAATACACATCTGGGTGGATTGCTTGTGGGCACCTGGAGAATCCAGTGTTGTCCTAGGATATCCCGGAGTACCCGTGTGATCATCCTACGGTCCGCCACCCAGGCTCAAAGGGATCATAAGATAGTTCATGCTAGAAACTTCCGTGTGCAGCCACAAGCCATTATGGGCTCTGGCATAGTTGAGTATGTTGCGTGACCTCTTTCAGCGGTAGGCTAGCAGATGTAGAGGGAAAGACTGTCTACCCAGAGTAAAGAGTTAATGCTTCTGGAAGACTGTGTCTCGGTCATCCGTTTCTCAAACACCATGTAGTGCGAGAAATCAAACAAAGGAGATCGAGTCTTGTGGGGAAAAGTGCGCAAACCTCTGTAGAGTGTATAAACTAATCATGGTTAGCCGTGTCCCCGGTTATGGACATCTTGAGTATCTGGTTCTTGGATTATCATATGGATCTCGTCACTCTAAATTAAATTTTTGGGATGTTAATGACTACTTTAATTGGGATTGAGTTGGAGGAACCTTCTCAATGATGTTTCAACCACCATGATAGTTAAATAAAAAATCTATTCCTTTGTTGTAGGGAAATATTGGCTTTTCGCAAAAACATTATAACCATAGAGCCTCCACCAGCCATATATGCATGTAGTGATAGCATTTATCTGTTCATTGCTCTATTGTGTTATTTTGCCAGCATATTCCATGTGCTGACCCGTTTCGGGGATGCAACATATCATGTTGCAGACTTTTCAGATGAAGAGTAAGGTGCGATAGGTTGTTTGTCATGCACTCAGCTATGACGTTGGAGTTGATGGACTCGCTTTACCTTCCAAGCCTTCCGCTGTTATCTTATTTAGATGGCCTTAAGCCATATTTATTGTAATAAGTTCTCTTTTGAGACAATCCATGTAATAAGTGTGTGATTGCTACTCTATTATAAATTCTTCGAGTACTGTGTGTGTCAGCACTACCGGTCCAGGGATGACACTGAACACAAAGATTTGACCATCTGAGGTCGGATCGCTACAAGATGGTATCAGAGCACATGCTGAATGTAGGACACGACCACTAAGATGAGCCATAGGTCAGTCTTCTCTACTCATTTCTGACTCCTCTCCATTTCCTACTCTTTAGGATGGCGGTCAAGGAACAAGTTTGCACAACCGGATGAAGACACACCTTTTGGGAGACACTTGAAGGAAGTCACTAGGTACCTGAACATCGGAATACCAAGCTTCACCAGAACCTACACCGCCACTTTACTAGAAGAGGAGCGTTGGATGATTCGAGTTCAAGATCCAGGAAGGACATTCACGCCAGTCACTGAGCCCATAGAGTTTTCCTTTGACGCGCCAACCTGGAGTCTAGGAAAGAGCATCGTAGCCCACATCGCCATGGGACGCATCGCCGAAGTTTATCACAAGGATCTTAAGGACACTATCTACCAAATATGTGGGCGCCGAGACGAGCAATGGGAGATGATCAGCACCAGGAAGGACCGGTCCATTGCAGCTTTCATCCAGGAGTTAAACCAACACATTCGACGCCAGGAGAACCAGATGTGCGGAGGCATGATAGATTTGAAGAAGGCGATGACTAGGATCACAGAGCCAGAAGAGGAACTCAAGTCTACACACGATGGATATGAGGAGGAAATCACAATACTTGTGGAGAAGAACGACGACCTGACAAGGAAGCTAGGAGTTTTTATGGGAGACCCCGAGCCAGGAGGAGAAGACGACGAACCCAAGGAAATTCGTTCTGAAGACTACATCATCATCGACGACACCGACTCTGACCCCGATGATAGTGACAATTATGAAGACGAAGCTGGAGCGGATATCATGGAGTCTTCCTCCGATCGATATTTCTAGATGACCACCATATGATTAGTAGCATTCCCCCTGTATATAGTAATAGTCCGATCACATTTGTAACGATAGTCCTAGACCGATTGTATGCCCTTGCTTGATTGATTGAGTGATATGATATGATTGTGTTGTCTCATGTGCATATGGGTAGTGTTTTCTCACTAGACCTCATTCTATTCTAATCTCTCCCATCTAAAACCCATCAGATGCCTCCGAGACGTGATACCGGATTTGTCTTCCCACCGGAGATCACCCAGTTGATCCAGCTGCAGAATGCCTTGATGCAGATATTAGTCCAGAATCAAGGCAACAACAACAACACCCGCCTCCACCACCTCTAGTTGACAACTTAGCTCGTTTTTTGAGGTTGCAGCCGCCGGTGTTCTCCAGTAGCACTGAGCCAATAGTTGCTGATGACTGGCTACGAAGGATTGGAAGGGAGTTGACCACCGCAGGTTGCACAGATGTGGAGAAAGTGCGTTTTGCCACACACCAACTGGATGGACCAGCAGCTTCATGGCGGGAGAATTACACAACCACATTCCCTAGAGCCAATGTCACTTGGGATCAGTTTCAGCAAGCATTTCGCACCGCCCATGTCTCAACTAGAGCTATGAGCATGAAGAAGCGCAAGTTTCGCAACTTGTGCCAGGGAAATCATACTGTGGCTCAGTACGTAGATGAGTTTAGTAAGCTATCCTGTTTATGCCCCAGATGATGTGGCTACATGTCACGCCCAATATGCGAACCTATCCAAAAGGAACTCGACGGTCCCACCAAGGATAGACCCGCATATTGAAACGCTTTTGCAAGGTGGATATCATTACATCAACATTACATAATAGATGGGGATACATACATAAGGCACAAATGCCACAAGAATACATCAACATCATATACAAGATCAACATCCGACTACGGATGAAACATAAACAAGCTCAAACGACATCCACCACCTTTAGCCCAGGCTGCCGACACGAACCTATCCCCTGATCGAAGAAGCAGAAGAAGAAACTCCAAGACAAGCAAACATCGCTCTCACGTCATGATCATCGCACAACCTGTACCTGCAACTGGTGGTGTAGTAATCTGTGAGCCACGAGGACTCAGCAATCCCATTACCATGGGTATCAAGACTAGCAAAGCTTAAATGGGAAAGGAAGGGGTAAAGTGGTGAGGTTGCAGCAGCGAATAAGCATATATGGTGGCTAACATACGCAAATGAGAGCGAGAAGAGGAACAAAGGAACGGTCGTGAAGCTAGCAATGATCAAGAAGTGATCCTGAACTCCTACTTACGTCAGACATAACCCAGAAACCGTGTTCTCCTCTCGATCAACCCCGAAAAGAGACACTCACGGTTACGCACACGGTTGGTGTATTTTAGAAGAGTTTGCTTCAAGTTTACTAAAACCGGATATTAACAAATTCCCATCTGCCACATAACCGCGGCACGGCTTTGAAAGTTCAAACCCTGCGGGGTGTCCCAACAGCCCATGATAAACTCTCGCGATCAACGAAGGATATTCCTTCTCCCCGGGAAGACCCGATCAGTCTCGGAATCCCGGCTACAAGACATTTCGACAGCAATAAAACAAGACCAGCAAGACCTCCCGGCGTGCCGACATCCTGATAGTAGCCGCACGTATCTCGTCTCAGGCCACGACCGGATGAGCAGTACGTTCGGCAACCGACGATACCCCAAGTTGCCTAGGGGCGGCACCGCAAGTGGCGCTAGTTTGGACCAACACTTAGACAAGCATTGGCCCAGGGGGGCTAAAATAAAGATGACCCTTGGGATGCGCGACTCCCAAGGGAAAAAGGTAATAGGTCAGGCAAATGGTAAAACCAATGTTGGGCCTTGCTGGAGGAGTCTTATTCAAGCGAACTGTTCAGGGGGTCCCATAAATCACCCGACCGCGTTAGGGACGCAAAATCCGGGAACATAATACCGATATGACGGAAACTAGGGCGGCAAGAGTGGAACAAAACGCCAGGCATAAGGCCGAGCCTTCCACCCTTTACCAAGTATATAGATGCATTAATTAAACAATAGATATTGTGATATCCCAACAAGTAAACATGTTCCAACAAGGAACAACATCTCCATGTTCCAACAAGGAACAAACTTCATCTTCACCTGCAACTAACAACGCTATAAGAGGGGCTGAGCAAAGCGGTAACATAGCCAAATAACGGTTTGCTAGGAAGGGTGCAAAAGGTTAGAGGCTGACATGGAAATATGGGATGGCTTGAGCAGCAAGTGATAGGTAACGCAGCATAGCGATTGAACGAGGCAACTAGCATGGCAATGATAGTAGTGAGATCCAGGGTAGCGGTCATCTTGCCTGAAATCCCGCTAGGAAGAAGAACGAGTCCATGAAGAAGACGAACGGATGAAGCCGAACCAAGCATAGACGAACGAATCCTCACGATCGCAACGAAACAGGCACTAACAAGAAGAAGCACACAACAAGGTAAACACACCACACATGAACAAGACATGATGCTCAACCAAGCATGATGCATGACAAGCTACATGAAGCTACTCATGGCAAGAGATGATGCAAACAAGAACAACACATCAAGGCAAGTTTAAATGAGGCCGGGAACAACATAGAACAATTCCTGTAAGTCCTCATATGCAAATTTCGAAATTGGTCCAGATCTGAATAAACCTTATGTTCAAGTTGTTAAACAGCAAGTTAAGATGCACCACGAAGATCTACACGAAATTCTAGTCAAGTTACATATAAAGTTCATTAGATTCGGAGCTACGGTCTAGAAGATATGAGCAAAACAAGTTAAACATGGCATTGATTCAAAATGCATACAAACATCAATCAAACACCTCAAAACAAGGATGCAACATGATAATATGAAGCTACATGCAAAATCAAGCAAGTTTCATATAGAGCACACTCAAAACGGAGCAACGGTTCAACACATACACCCTATACAAGGCATAACAACAATCTGTCCATAACAGCAAGTAGGCATATTGCAAGCATCAAAACAACATGCTACAACACCCCAACATGGGAACAAAAGGCATGGGCATGATGTACAGGTAAAGCATGACAAAACATGAACACTAAGCTATCTCCAGAAACAACTAGAACATGCTCAAAATGACATGGCTAGATTGCAAATAATAACAGTTTCAGACTTATCAGGAAATAACATCAGGTTGCAATGTTTAGAGCTATCAAACAACATGCTACAAGAACTAATCATGGCAAAAAAAGGCATGGCATGAATCTACTAAATGCATAGAACAAAAGTCCCTTACTGACCATGAGCCAAAAAGGATCAGAAGATATGATGGTACCCATGTAAACATTAAACATGGCAAGTTATATTACAGATTCATACATGGCAGGAACAACGATAAGTAGGCATGTTGGTGAGCTTGAACCACTCACCACAGAGCAATACATGGCATGTAAAGGCAACTCACAGTAAGAAGACATGGCATAGAAGCTATACATGGCAAGAACAACATTATAGCATACACGGATCAACTACAATAACCTTGGCAAAATTGAATAACATGTAAACAATCTGCCAGGAAACATTTTATAGCAAAAGTAGAGCTCGATTGACTCAAGCTATGGCACTCCATAATTGCAAAAATGGGCATGGATGGATAGAGAATAACCATATGTTCAAAACATCCTTACTAAAGTATCTCAAAATAAGCATGGATCTCTCGGTAGCATCAAGTTTACATGGCATACAAATATCAGCAGAACAGGGGCTGAAATCAGCAACATCATGAAGCCTAGTTTGCATGCTTGTGCTAGTCACCACAGAGATCACAAAAATACATGGCATACACCCCTGTAAAGATGGCATGGCGTATTACAAAACACATGTAGGACTCAAGTTCATAGGGTGCACACGTCAATCATGGCAAAAATGACAAAAGTGCATGTTCTGATAAGAATCTGAAACTAACATCACATAGCTATCTTCTAACAGCATTTCGGGCATCAAGATGAGCTCAAATGAAAATGATGCAATGAGATGAAATGATGTACTCGTCGAGGCGAACAATTTGACATATTACACGCACGAAACGGAGCTACGGATGCAGAGATATGATGCGATGAAAATGAATAAAAATATTAGCAGATTCGGGGACTTGGTGGATTTTTACCTCCGAGAAAAGTCAACCCGGGACGGGACGGAGAGATCCGGGAGGGGAAAGGCGTGTTTGGATTGGGGACCGGTGGATCTGGTCCGTCTCTTCCAGATCCGCCGACGGAGGAGCTCCGGCGAGCTACTCCGGCGAGGCGGCGAGCCGGGGGCAAGGGAGAGACCGGGGAGGCGCGGGATGGCGCGCCACCGGCGGCGGCGGCGTCGGCGCAACACGGCCAGAGGCGGACGGCGGGAAAGCTGGCCGCTTGGGCGGCGGAGGCGCAGGCGCTGGGCGAGGCGAGCGCCGGGCGGCGGCGGGCACGCCACGGGTCCGCCGGCCGAGTCCGCGCGGCGTGTCAGGCGTAAGCAGCGGAGGGCAAGGCGGCGAGGGGCCCGAGGCCAGTTCGGCCCCGGGGCGGGCCGGATCTGGGCCCCGGGTGGCGGCGGTGATGTGAGCGCGGGGAAGGTGACGTGGCGGCGTCCCATTGGTCGCGGAGGCGGCAGTGGTGATGTGGCGGCTCCGGATTGGCCGGAGTGAGGTGGCCGGGGCGGTGGACATGTCCGGGTGAGGTTGGACGTGTCCGACGGCGCGAGGAAGAGGAAGGCTAGGGTTGGACTGCGCGAAAATTGGAGGGGATGCACATATTTATACATAGAAGGAGGTGGGAGTGTCCAAATGAGGTGCGGTTTTCGCCCACACGATCGTGATCGAACGACCGAGAGCATGGAGGGGAGTTTGCTGGGTTTTGGGCCGCTTTGGAGGGGGAGTTGGGCTACGCACAAAAGAGACCTCTGCGGTTACCCGGTTAACCGTTGGAGTACCAAACGACCTCCAAATGGCATGAAACTTGATAGGAGGTCTACCGGTGCTATACCAAGGCCGCTTGACAAACCTCGTTCCATTCCGAGAAAGTTTAGCACCCGCACATGAAAAGAGGTAAAAGAGGGCGCCGGGAGACATAGGAGTGCCGGATTGCAAAACGGACAACGGAGAAAATGCTCGGATGCATGAGACGAACACGTATGCAAATGCGATGCACATGATGACATGATATAAAATGCATATGATGACATGGCAAAGAGAGACACGCAAGCACATGACATGGCAAAGACGGCGAATAACTGACAAACACCTGGCGCATCGAATCCGGGGCGTTACACTACAGATGCCGCGAAGCAGGAGAAGTTTATGGAAGGGCTGAATGATGAGATGAGCATGTAGTTGATGGTGGCAACATTTAACAACTACCAGGAGTTGGTAGACAAGGTGAGGGAGTCCCGGACTAAGGGGTCCTCGGGCGTATGGCCTATTATCTATGGGCCGGACTGGTGGGTTGTGAAGACATGAAGGCCAAAGACTCTACCCATGTCTGGATTGGACTCTCCTTGGCGTGGAAGGAAAGTTTGGCGATCAACTATGAAGATTCTTTCCTATGTAACCCTAGATCCCCCCGGTGTCTATATAAACCGAAGGGCGTAGTCCGGATAGGATATATATTCATTACCATAGTCATACAGGCTAGACTTCTAGGGTTTAGCCATTACGATCTCATGGTAGATCAACTCTTGTAACACTCATATTCATCAAAGATGAATCAAGCAGGAAGTAGGGTATTACCTCCATAGAGATGGCCCAAACCTGGGTAAACATCGTGTCCCTCGTCTCCTGTTACCATCGATCCTAGACGCACAGTTCGGGACCCCCTACCCGAGATCCGCCGGTTTTGACACCGACATTGGTGCTTTCATTGAGAGTTCCACTGTGCCGTCGATGAAAGATTTGATGGCTCGCCTTGTCCTTAAAGACAACCTCACCTCCAGGGGAGTCCTGGCCCCAGGCCAAACCCTCCGGCTTGGCGGCTTTACCATGATCGTCCGTTCGGCTGTTGAGCCGACGATGACCTCTCGGGCCATCAAAAACCCCCTTCGCGTCAACTACGAGCACTCCAAGCAGATGGACCCGGTAGAGTTCTCGTCCTTGAACGAGCTCCTAGATCGCATCGCCGCTTTGGGAATCATCACATATTACGATTGGATCGGGCTTAAAGCCGATCATGGAGAAATCAAAACTCCACCGGTCACCCACCAGTTAGCGGTAATCGAAGAGCAGGACGGCGTGTCTTCTTCTATATCGAAGATGGACTATGTTCGCATCACCGATCAGGAAGAAACGGATACCCACCAGCGAAAGGACGGGACCAGCCCTCCGAACAAAGAATCGGAAAGCAGTCCTAAACAATCAGAAGATACTCCAGTGCCCGCACTGTTGAGTCTGGAAGAACTTCGGACTCCAGACAATCGGTGGGGTCAGGGTTCGGATTTAATGCCACCCACCCACCCGGACATAGACGCTCTTATGAGCATAAAACAACAGCCTCAGGAAACGGTCCACCACTTCTGGGCCAGATTCATCCTTGTCAAAGACAAGGTAAAATATTGCCGCGACGAGGACGCGATATCAGCATTCTGCAACAATTGCACGGACGAAGGAATTCTCAACGCCATCAATCACTGCCACATACTGAAAATCACCGACTTAGCAACTATCGTACAAAAGTACAGCGCGATGGAAAGCGCCTGGAAAACTCAGGCAGCTTGCTGGGAACCGTCGATCCCGACTCAACTCCTCTTACAGGCGAAGAGGGCGCACCCCCGTGGTACGCATAGTCCAATAGTCAAGAAACAGAAACCCATCACGCGGCATGGCACCGTTCTGGAGGGATGGCTCGATGGCCCATGCAAAATACACACGACACTCGATGCCGTGGCAACCCACAACCTTAGGGCATGTTGGATACTCTGGCAGGTAGCCAAGAGCGGCGAGGACATCCTTATCAAGAACACCCCAGAGCAGCACCCTCTAGAAAATGACGGCACCAGAGTATTGACGGTCTTCGAGACATTCGCCTCAAACAACAAGCGCAAAAGGGCACTTCGCGACCTCGCCGAAGTCTGCCAAATCGCTGCAATAAACCCTTGGAATGACACGGCTATAACATTTAATGCCAGGGATGAACCGAGGTACAGGACAGTCTGAGTACGAGCCGCATTAGTCCTCAGTCCCATCGTGGACGGGTTTCGACTGACTAAGGTCCTCATGGACGGCGACAATGGATTAAACCTCATTTATGAGGATAGACTCCATAAAATGGACATAGACAGGAGCCGCATCAAGCAAAGTAGCAAATCCTTCCGAGGAATCATTCCCAGTTGGGAGGTGCGGTGCGCGGGAAAAATCACACTGGACGTAGTATTCGGCACGCGGAGAATTATCGGTCCGAATAAATAACTTTCCAAGTGGCCCCTTCCAGCAGTGGATACCATGCCTTGTTGCGGCGGGACGCTTTTACACGCTTCCAAGCTATACCTCATTACGGGTATATGAAGCTCAAAATGCCCGGACCAAACAGTATAATCACTCTCATCAGTGATCCGAACGTAGCACTCTGCGCTGAAAACAAAACCGCATCCCTGGCCCTTGAGGCACTATCCGAAGCCCTCGCGGCCGAAGAATTAACCGCACTGCGCTCCACAGTGGACAGGGATGATGCGATCCTTGAAAAACGCCCCAAATCCACCTCCTTCAAACCAGCAGAAGAAATAGTCAAATTTCAGGTCCACCCAACGGACCCCAAGAAGACAGCATCCATCGGAGCACAACTAAACCCAACAGTCGATGCCGCATTACAAGAGTTCCTGCACGAAAACTGGGACATATTTGCCTGGCACCCTTCATATATGCCAGGGATCCCACGCAAGCTGGCCGAACATAGCCTCAATATATTAAAGGGATTCAAACCGGTCAAGCAAACACTGTGACTCTTTTCCGAACCCAAGCGACAAGCCATGGAGGAGGAGCTGGCCAAGCTTATCGAAGCCGGATTCATTAGAGAAATCAAACATCCGGACTAGCTGGCAAACCTGGTGATGGTACCAAAGAAGGACGAATCCTGGCGCATGTGTGTTGATTTCAAGGACCACAACAAGGCTTGCCCTAAGGATCCCTTCCCCCTCCCCCGCATTGATCAAATCATCGACACCACCGCAGGACACGACTCAATGTGTTTCCTCGATGCATATTCCGGATACCATCAAATCAAAATGAAGGAGTCCGATCAAGCTGCAACAGCATTTATTACCCCATATGGGCCATTCTGCTTCAACACCATGCCCTTTGGGTTCAAGAACGCCGGCGCCACATACCAACGCATGATCCAAACATGCCCGGAGAAGCAGATTAGCAAGATAGTTGAAACTTACGTGGACGACGTCGTCATTAAAACTAGGCACGTCGAAACACTAATAGACGACTTACGTCTTACATTCGACAACCTCCGTGCGTATGACATTAAGCTCAACTCGGAAAAATGTGTCTTTGGCGTCCCTGCTGGAAAACTGCTGGGCTTCATCGTTTCCAACAGAGGAATAGAAGCAAATCCAGCAAATATACGAGCTCTGTCACAGTTGGCTACGCCAACAAACCTCAAACAAGTCCAAAAACTAACTGGTTGCATGGCAGCATTAAGTCGCTTTATCTGCAGATTAGGAGAAAAGGCACTACCACTTTATCGCCTTTTACGGCACACCGATAACTTCGAATGGACAAACGCGGCGACTGCCGGATTGGAGGAAATAAAGGCCCTCCTAGCAAGCAACCCAATCCTGGCCGCACCAAACGCTGGTGAACCCATGTTGCTATACATATCGGCAACACATCAGGTGGTAAGCGCCATGCTGCTCGTCGAACGAGAGCAGGACGGACAGAAATTCCCACTTCAAAAACCAGTATACTGCGTATCTACTGTTCTCACACCATGCAAATCCCGGTACCCCCATTATCAAAAGATAGCATACGCGATCTTCATGGCATCACGAAAGCTGCGACGCTACTTCCAGGAGTGTTCAATCACGGTGGCCTCTGAAGTACCACTGAATGACACAATAAACAACCGCGATGCCACGGGCCGGATTGCCAAATGGGCTATCGAGCTACTTCCATTCGACATAACATACAAGCCCCGTCGAGCTATCAAATCCCAAGTACTGGCTGACTTTGTCGCCGAATGGACAGAGGCCAAACTCCCTAAAGAGTACAGCACATATTCCAATTGGGTTATGTATTTTGACGGTCCAAAATGTTGGCGGGTGATACGTCTCCGTCGTATCTACTTTTCCAAACATTTTTGCCCTTGTTTTGGACTCTAACTTGCATGATTTGAATGGAACTAACCCAGACTGACGCTGTTTTCAGCAGACTTTCCATGGTGTTATTTATGTGCAGAAACAAAAGTTCTCGGAATGACCTGAAACTCCATGGAACGTCTTTTCAGAAATAATAAAAAATCCTTGCCAAAGATGAAGACCAGGGGGCCCACACCCTGTCCACAAGGGTGGTGGGCGTGCCCTCCCCCCTAGGGCGCGCCCCCTACCTCGTGGGCCCCCTGGAGCTCCTCCGATGCGAACTCCAACTCTATATATTTGCTTTCGGAGAGAAAAAAATCAAGGAGAAGAAATCATCACGTTTTACGATACGGAGCCGCCGCCAAGCCCTAAAACCTCTCGGGAGGGCTGATCTTGAGTCTGTTCGGGGCTCCGGAGAGGGGGATTCGTCGCCGTCGTCATCATCAACCATCCTCCATCACCAATTTCATGATGCTCACCGCCGTGCGTGAGTAATTCCATCATAGGCTTGCTGGACGGTGATGGGTTGGATGAGATCTATCATGTAATCGAGTTAGTTTTGTCAGGGTTTGGTCCCTAGTATCCACTATGTTCTGAAATTGATGTTGCTATGACTTTGCTATGCTTAATGCTTGTCACTAGGGCCCGAGTGCCATGATTTCAGATCTGAAACTATTATGTTTCCATGAATATATGCGTGTTCTTGATCCTATCTTGCAAGTCTATAGTCACCTACTATGTGTTATGATCCGGCAACCCCGAAGTGACAATAATCGGGACCACTCCCGGTGATGACCGTAGTTTGAGGAGTTCATGTATTCACTATGTGCTAATGCTTTGTTCCGGTACTCTATTAAAAGGAGGCCTTAATATCCCTTAGTTTCCATTAGGACCCCGCTGCCACGGGAGGGTAGGACAAGAGATGTCATGCAAGTTATTTTCCATAAGCATGTATGACTATATTCGGAATACATGCCTACATTACATTGATGAACTGGAGCTAGTTCTGTGTCACCCTATGTTATGATTGTTACATGATGAACCGCATCCGCATAATTATCCATCACCGATCCAATGCCTACGAGCTTTTCCTATATTGGTTCTCGCTTATTTACTTTCCCGTTGCTATTGTTACAATCACTACAAAACACCAAAAATATTACTTTTGCTTCCGTTACTTTTGTTACCGTTACCACTACTATCATATTACTTTGCTACTAAATACTTTTCTGCAGATACTAAGTTATCCAGGTGTGGTTGAATTGACAACTCAACTGCTAATACTTGAGAATATTCTTTGGCTCCCCTTGTGTCGAATCAATAAATTTGGGTTGAATACTCTACCCTCAAAAACTGTTGCGATCCCCTATACTTGTGGGTTACCAAGACTATTTTCTGGCACCGTTGCCGGGGAGCATAGCTCTATTCTTTGAGTCACTTGGGATTTATATCTGCTGGTCACTATGAAGAACTTGAAAGACGCTAAGAAAACAATTTATCCCTCAACTACGAGGGGAGGTAAGGAACTGCCATCTAGCTCTGCACTTGATTCACCTTTTGTTTTGAGTAAGCTTGCGACACCTGAACCAGCTTCTGCTATTCGTTCTGATATGTCGCATGTTATTGATGATGCCATTTCTGCTATGCCTGATTGTCGGATTTCGGGTTCCGGCAGACCCTCTAGGTTCGAACTCTGGGGTGCACACGGAGATCTCACATCCTACCTACCTACACCTCGTCGCCTCGGAAGGATCTAAACTACACAAAGAGCAACACAAGGGACACAAGGTTTATACTGGTTCAGGCAACCATTGTGGTGTAATACCCTACTCCAGTGTGTGGTGTGGTGGATTGCCTCAGGGGCTGATGATGAACAGTACAAGGAAGAACAGCCTCGCGAGGGTCTGTTCTTTGCCGGTGCGACGAACTGCTAGGGGGAGTTCGGTCGCTCTCTCTCTCTCTAGATTGCTTGATCTCTAGCTCTGTTCTGGATTTCGGATCCTTCTACCATGTGGGTGTGTAGTCCTATTTATAGGCAAAGGCCCTGGGCCTCTTCCCAAATATTGAGCAGGAAGGGCGACAACAATTGGCCATTTTGAAGGGGAACATCTAGTACACTTATCCTGACTAAAGTTGGTCCTCGCCTGCAAAAGGCTCTGACGATGACGCCAGCTTGGGCTCCACGATGACCTCCTTCCTGCCGTTGTGTTGGTCTTGGTCTTGTTGCACCGAAATGGTTGCCTTTACTTGATACTCTCGCCTACGCTTGCCTCCTTTGCACCAAAGAGGAAATGAGGACACTGCGGGGGCTGGCACCCGCCTGGGGCCCTTGGTCGTCATGGCTTGCGCCATGGGCACCTCGTGACGTACCCCGCCTTGATCTCTCCGCCTCCTCGCGAGCCAGCCTGACGAGGCCGTGCCCGAGGAAGCTTCCTGTCATCCGCCCCGTGAGGCTTGGCCCCTCGCGAGGGTCTTGAACTTGTGCTGATGAAGATGGGCGTCTTGGGCCACCTTGAGCCACGCCGCAGCCGCATGAGCGAGCAAGTTTGGATACCCCTGCTCCTGCAACGCCGACAGTAGCCCCGGCCCAAGGCGTGCTCGACTTGGCTTAGCCGAGAAGCGAAGGGGCAAGTCGGCGCGCGAGCCCTAACAGCCTGCGGCCTTGGGCGCCGCGTGGCGGTTGATTGGACGTGGGCGTCTCCACTTCCCCACGACGCCTCGGAAATGGCACGAATCGACAAGTCCCTGCATGCAAGGCGGGTCATGATTACCTGTGATTGCGGAGGTCGATGGTTGGCCTTCCCCGGCTATAAGTATGGAACGGCGCGTGCCCTTCCAGTCCATCTCTTCTTGCTTCACCTTCTTCTACATGGCTTCGCCAAAGAGGTTCTCGGCCGCGGAGAAAGGAAAGGCCCGCCAGGTGGAGCCTGACTCTCCCCCGGCCAAGCGCGGTCGAGGCCGTCGTCGCAAGCACCCTGTGGTTCCCGTAGCGGCTTCTCGCGGCCGCGGAGGCGATCTCCCGCGCAGTGACGGGCGTCAGGCCGTTGATGGGGGGCGCGCTACGGCTGCGCGACCCCCCATGACGTGCTTCCACTCGGCAAAAGTGCTGCCGGAGTTTGTCGTGTGGTCGGTGGAGCCGACCAACACCTGGCTCCAGCATCCCCGCTTCCTTTTAGGTGAACTTCCGCCGGCGCCCGGCGCCTCGCTTCAGCGGACGGTTGCTGCAGCCGGCCTCCCGGCTTTGCTGGAGGTCTCGCCGCCCGGGCGTGGCCCCGACCAGCGGCCGGCAAGCGCTTGCCCGCTGCTGGTCTCGAGCGGCGGTGCACCCTGACTTCAAGTTCGACGGCGATGCCACCCTCTACGTGAGGGTGTTCGGGGAAGACGGTCGCCGCGCTGGGTGCTGCCCCGAGGACGACGACCGCAGCCATGGGCCTAGCCCTAGAGACGATCTGGATGAAGATGATAGCGCGCGCGTGGTCGGCGGCGCTCGGGGTTCGTCGAGCTTCGGTGACTCTTCCTCAGACAGCGGCTCCTCCAGCGGTGGCCATGCCCAGCCCCCGTGCCGCCGCGCCCGCCTGGAGGGAGGTAGCGGGTCTGCCCGCCGTCGCGCCTCGGTGAAGCGCGAGAGGGAGTCCGCCTGAACTCTGGAGGCAGTTTGAGCCTTCGCCGTGAGTTGGTGTCAAGCGAGCCGCGCTCATTTTGTTCTTTTCCTTTTCCTACGCAAAGAGACAGTAATGTAGGGTCCCGCGGGGGCGTGCTTGGACTATTGCTGTTAATTATCGTACTGCTTCCTCTATTTGTGTATTAGGCTTCTATGCCACACGCCTGCGCGTAGAAATTACTTAGCTTGGGGGCGACCTGTCGCGGTCTTCGCCTCCCGAGGCCGAGGCCTCGTCGAACGCTTCATGCCCTGCAGCGTAGCCAGGAGAGGTAGCTTCCGGCCTCAGTTGTGGAGGCAACCGACCCGGGTCCTGTGTTTGCGTCGCGGTGCCCGTGGGGCATGGACTGGAGGGGCGCTCCCGTAGTGTACCCGGTTAGGGAAACCTCAAACAATAGGGGCAGAAAACACTCGCGAGGGTGCCCGCGTTGCTCCCTCAAGAGACTCGTGCGAGAGAAATCGAGGCCAGAGAGCGAAGAAGGCAAAGAGTCACGAGCCAAAGACGGCAACAACTTCAATGAAACTTAAAATGGAGATGAACAAGCCAACTGCAGAAAGCAAATGAAAAGGCCGCGTCCGACACCTAATCTAGTCTTTGACGTCTTCTCACCAGCGCGGAGCTAAGTGCTGCCACTGGGCATGGGAGGGAGCCCCAGGGCCTGAGGCTGGCGCTCCTGAGACTCCGGGGCGTGTACAGCCCCAACTCAATATTACGTGAGAGTGTCACGGGCGGCGAGCTTCACAGGCATTGGCCTTCTTCACAGGCTCCGGGCCTTTCTTGGGGGAAGTGAACTTCACAGGCATTGGCCTTCTTCACAGGCTCCGGGCCTTTCTCAGAAAGATAAGCTTCACAGGCATTTGCCTTCTTCACAGGCTCTGGACCTTTTCCAAAACGCAACAACTTCACAGGCATTCGCCTTCTTCACAGGCACCGGGCCTTTCTAAGAAAGATAAGCTTCACAGGCATTCGCCTTCTTCACAGGCTCTGGGCCTTTCTCAGAAAGTTAAGCTTCACAGGTGTTCGCCTTCTTCACATGCTCTGGGCCTTTCTCAGAAAGTTAAGCTTCACAGGCGTTCGCCTTCTTCACAGGCTCTGGGCCTTTCTCAGAAAGTTAAGCTTCACAGGCGTTCGCCTTCTTCACAGGCTCTGGGCCTTTTTAGGGGTAAAACCTTCGGAGGTGCTGGATGTTCCACGCGTTCTGGACGGGCACCCCCTCATGAGTCTCCAAGAGCGCGGAGCCGGGCCTGGAAACATGAACAACCTTGAACGGGCCCTCCCACATGGGAGAGAGCTTATGCAGTCCCTCCCTGGAGAGAACCCGTCTGAGCACGAGGTCCCCTACCTCAAGAGTTCTGGGGCGAATGTTGCAGCAGTGGTATCCCCGTAGTGCTTGTTGGTACCTCACCGCTTGTAGCACGGCTTCTCGACGATGCTCCGCCCCCAGCACGAGGTTCGTCCCCCGCATGGCGTCCTGCTGCGCCTCGTCGAACGCCAGGACCCGTGCGGAACGACGTCTGACCTCGTGAGGGAGGACCGCTTCAACTCCATAGACCAGGAAGAACGGGGTCTCGCCAGTCGGCTTGGTCGTGGTCGTGCGGATGGACCACAACACGGACTGGAGCTCGTCGTACCAGCCTCTGCCGCAGGCCTCCAGCTTCTTCTTGAATGTCCTGGTTTTGAGGCCCCTTAGGACCTCTGCGTTGGCCCGCTCGGCCTGACCGTTGCTCCGTGGGTGCGCTACCGAAGCGTAGCATACCTGCGTCCCAAGGTTAGCACATTATGTTTTGAAGAGGTTACCGGTGAACTGCGAACCGTTGTCGGTGATGATGCGGTTCGGCACCCCGAACCGGCTCACGATGCCCTTGATGAACTTGACCGCAGAACCTGCGGGGATGGTGCGGACGGCTTCCACTTGAGCCCACTTGGTGAACTTGTCCACAACGACGTAGAGGTAGCGATAGCCTCCTGGCGCCCGAGGAAACAGGCCCAGGATATCCAGCCCCCAGACTGCGAATGGCCACGAGATGGGTATAGTTTGCAGACCTCCCGCCGATTGATGGATCTGCTTGGCATGGAACTGGCAGGCCTCGCAAGCCTTCACCAGTTCCACGGCATCATTGAGTGCAGTGGGCCAATAGAACCCACTGCGGAACGCCTTACCAACGAGGGTCCGTGATGACGAATGATGCCCACAGTCTCCACCGTGTATGTCTGCCAGCAGCTCCTTCCCTTGCTCCCTGGAAATGCAACGTAGGGACCCATCATTTGGTCGCTTCCGGTAGAGCTCTCCATCCCTGATGCAGTACACCGTGGCTTGCCGCGCCACACGCTCCGCTTCCTCCTCCTTTTCCGGCAAGGTCCCTTGCGTCAGGTAGCTCCGGAGCTCTGTGATCCAGCACCCCTCCTGAGGCTCCAGCGTCAGGAGCAGACGCTCTCCCGAGGCTGGGCCACAGACCGGGGCTCCCGAGGCAGGTGGCTGGGGGAGCTCTTCCCAAGGCTGCACCGTGCTCGACAGCGATGGCGTGGCCGAGGGCTTGAAGAGCTGCTCCTCGAAGACGCCAGGTTCCTGAGGTAGCCGCCTGGATGCCCGTTTGGCGATGTCGTCAGCCTCTTGATTGGTGCCACGAGGCACATGCCGCAACTCCAGTCCACAGAACTGCTTCTCCATCCTGCGGACCTCCGCGAGGTAGGCTTCCATGTGCTCATCCCTCGGCTCGTATACTTTGTTGGAGAAGTTGACGAGGAGTTGTGAATCACCCTTGATGGTAAGGCGCTTCACTCCCAGGGCAGCCACGGCCTTCAGGCCTGCTATCAGGCCTTCATATTCTGCTATGTTGTTGGAGACCTTTTCTTCATGCTGGAAACAGAGCTGCACGGCGTAGTAGAGCTTGTCTTGAGTAGGAGATATAAGCACTGCGCCAGCCCCGCGCCATGTCTGGAGAACGCCCCGTCGAAGTACATGATCCAGCCGTCCGGTGCCTCGCTTCTCGGGGAGAGGGATCAATCCTCATCAGCCTTGAGGCCCGGCGCCTCTGTCCATTCCGCCATGAAGTCCGCTAGCGCGGTCCCCTTGATGACTCTAGTGGTGCTGAATTCTAGCTGAAACGCTTGCAACTCGATGTTCCACTCAGCGACTCTTCTAGCCGAGTTGGGGCTCCTGAGCACTCTTTCCAAGGGGTACGCTGATACAACTTTGATGGGATGGCCTTGAAAATAGTGCCGCAACTTGCGCGAGGCCACCAATAGCGCGAGGAGTTTCTAGGGCATGGGGTACTGCGCCCTCGCATCCTGCAACACTGTGCTGATGAAGTACATAGGGTGTTCGACGAGGTTGGGAGTGCTGGTGTTACTGGCGTCCTACAGAGGCCGTGGCGCCCCCTGAGACAGTGGTGTTCCCAGCGGCTGGTCGCCGGGGGGAGGGGTCTCTTCTGTTCGAAAAGGCTTCCTGCGCGGCTGATCCTTCTCGGCTGTGGTAGTGGTCTCTGTGGGGCCCCTTGATCCTGCCGCCATGACCGGGCAGCTGCCATGCTTTGGTCCAACGCCTCCCTAACCGCCACCAGGCTGCGGCACAGAGTAAGGAGTGGCTGCAAGGTAGAGCACCAGGGGCTCTTGAGGGCACGGAGCCACCATTACCGGAGGGCTGGTTAGGTACCTTTTGAGATCTTGGAACGCCTTGTCGGCCTCTTCAGTCCATTCAAAGGGGCCCTTTTTCTTCATTAGCTTGAAGAAGGGTAGCGCTCGTTCCTCCAACTTGGAGATGAAGCGTCCTAGTGCGGTCACGCGCCCAGTGAGCTTCTGCATTTCTCTGAGGGTCTTCGGCGGGCTCATGTCCTCGACTGCCTTGACCTTTTATGGGTTAGCCTCGGTGCCCCGGTGGGACACGAGGAAGTCCAAGAGCTTGCCCGAGGGGACCCCAAACACACACTTCTCCGGGTTGAGCCGCAGGTTCACCGCGTTGAGGCTCGTGAAGGTTTCCTCCAGGTCTTGTATCAGGGTTCTGGCCTCCCGAGACTTCACCACAATGTCATCGACGTAAGCCTCAACATTCCTCCCGAGCTGCGGACCAAAGGTGATATGCATCAGCCGCTGAAAGGTCGCTCCTGCGTTGCGCAGCCTGAATGGCATGCATGTGTAGCAGTACACTCCACACGGGGTCAGGAAAGCCATTTTTTCCACGTCTTCTACCGCCATCTTGATCTGGTGATAGCCAGAGAAGGCATCCAGGAAACATAACAGGTCGCACTCGGCGGTGGAATCGATGATCTGATCGATACGAGGGAGCGGGAATGGATCCTGCGGGCTGGCTTTGTTGAGGTTGGTGAAGTCGACACACATGCGTTCCTTCCCCCCTTTCTTTGGCACGACAACCGGGTTAGCCAACCGATCTGGGTATCGGACCTCGCGAATGACCCCTGCCGCTTCTAGCTTGCGGGTCTCTTGGATGATGAAACCCTGCTTCTCAGTGGACTGCCGTCTCGCTTTCTTCTTCACGGGGTGTACGTTGGGGCACATGTTGAGGTGGTGCTCGATTACGCCTCTTGGGACCCCTGCCAGCTGATCAGGTTCCCATGCGAATACCTTCTTGTCCGCGCGTAGGAACTTGATCAGGGCCTCCTCCTGCTCGGGCTCGAGGTTGGCGCCTATGGTGAAGGTGGCGTTAGTGGATCCGTCCTCGTCGACCAGTATCTGCTTGGTTTCTGCCTTATCTTGGGTGAACAACTACTTCTTCTTGGCCGGCGCAGCCCCCTTGGGCTCAGGGGCGTCTGAGTCGGCAGACTATGCTGCCACCGCAGTCTTGAAGACGAGCTTGAGCACTTGCAACGCATCCCCGATGTCTCCGGACACGGTGAGGACGCCGTTGCTCCCGGGCATCTTCATGAGGTTGTACGCTGGGTGAGCCGCGGCCTTGAATCGGGCTAGTGCTGGGTAGCCGAGGATGGCGTTGTATGGGAGGCTGATGGGGGCGATGTCGAAGTCGATTAGCTCCGTGCGGAAGTTGTCGTAGGTGCCGAAGGTCACCGGAAGATGGATCTACCCCAGGGAGTCGGCTGAACCGCCTCCGACGCCCGAGAAGGGCCTGCTGGGCTGAAGCCGCTCCGGCGGTATGTGGAGGAGGCTGAAGGCTTCAACCGAGAGCATGCTGAGGCCCGCGCCGCCGTTGATGAGGGTCCTAGTGACGGCCACCTGGCAGATGGTGGGGGTGCACAGCATTGGGAGCGCGCCCGATCAGGCTGTGTTGGAGGGGTGATCCTCCAAGCTGAAGGCCAGATCGACCTTGGGCGCCAACCAACCCGGAGGAGCCCCATGCTGCGCGGAGGCAGCGTCGATCTGGCGGACGAATGGCTTGATGTGCCGACCTGAAGGTGGCGCCTGCTAGCCGCCCAGGAGAGCTGCGACGATCGGGGACGCCGGCGCAGCGTGCTGGGCGAGGAAGAGGTCGCGCAGCTCCTCCCAAGAGGCCACGGAAGCCGCCGGCAGGTGGAGCAGCCAGATGCGTGGGGCGCCGGTGAGGGCAATGGGAAGCCAGTTAGCCATGACCCTGTCGTCGCCCCCTGCTTCGAGGACGGCCTCCTCGTACGCCAACAGGAAGGCCAGCGGGATCGATCGTGCCGCCAGCGCGCGTGGCGCTTCCGGCTTGAACTTGTTCGCCATCGCACTGCCGCAGGCTAGGGACAAGGCTCGAGCCCCTCGGCCTCGCGCCCGGCGCCCAGCGATCGGAGTGGGCGGCGCGCTGCTCATCATAGGGCGAATCACGGTGTTGGTGGGGAGCGGTTGGCGGAAGGGAAAGCTCCGGCGCACCCCTACCTGGCGCACCAAATGTCGGATTTCGGGTTCCGGCAGACCCTCTAGGTTCGAACTCTGGGGTGCACGCGGAGATCTCACCTCCTACCTACCTACACCCCGTCGCCTCGCAAGGATCTAAACTACACAAAGAGCAACACAAGGGACACAAGGTTTATACTGGTTTGGGCCACCATTGTGGTGTAATACCCTACTCCAGTCTGTGGCGTGGTGGATTGCCTCAGGGGCTGATGATGAACAGTACAAGGAAGAACAGCCTCGCGATGGTCTGTTCTTGGCCGGTGCGACGAACTGCTAGGGGGAGTTCGGTCGCTCTCTCTCTCTCTCTCTCTTTCTCTCTCTATCTCTCTTTAGATTGCTTGATCTCTAGCTCCGTTCTGGATTCCGGATCCTTCTACCCTGGACCTCTTCCCAAATATTGAGCGGGAAGGGCGCCAACAATTGGCCATTTTGAAGGGGAACATCTAGTACACTTATCCCGACTAAAGTTGGTCCTCGCCTGCCAAAGGCTCTGACGATGACGCCGGCTTGGGCTCCACGATGACCTCCTTCCTGCCGTTGTGTTGGTCTTGGTCTTGTTGCACAGAAATGGTTGCCTTTGCTTGATACTCTCGCCTACGCTTGCCTCCTTTGAACCAAAGAGGAAATGAGGACACTGCACGGGCTGGCGCCCGCTTGGCGCCCTTGGTCGTCATGGCTTGCTTCATGGGCACCTGGTGAGGTACCCCGCCTTGATCTCTCCGCCTCCTCGCGAGCCAGCCTGATGAGGCCGTGCCCGAGGAAGCTTCCTGTCGTCCGCCCCGCGAGGCTTGGCCCCTCGCGAGGGTCTTGAACTTGTCTGATGAAGATGGGCCGTCTTGGGCCACCCTTGAGCCACGTGGCAGGCATAGGCGAGCAAGTCTGGGTACCCTGTTCCTGAATCTTGACATCGATACTTATGATGGAACTACTTCTATGCTTGGTACTACTGTGCCCCTTAGTGAATTTCTTGATGAACAAATTGCTAGGGCTAGAGAGAAAGAAATTATTGAAACAGATTATATTGATGAAAGTGATGATGAAGATATGCCTGTTATTCTTGAGCGTTATGTTTTTGATATGGAAGCTTCTGCAGCCATTTTAGCTTGCAAAGATAGATATGAGCTCAAGAGGTTATTAGCTAAATGGAATAAGCAATCTCTTAAAGATAGAATGAGGCCTGACCCTGGTTTTGCTACTTCACCTATTTGTGTTGCCGATAAGGATTATGAATTCTCTGTTGATACTGATTTAATTACTTTGGTTGAATCTAATCCTTTTCATGGCTATGAATCTGAAAATATTGTGGCACATCTTACTAAATTAAATGATATAGCCACCCTGTTCACTAATGATGATAGATCTTGCTACTTTTATATCCTTAAAATATTTCTGTTCTCATTAAAGGGTGATGCTAAGATATGGTTTAATTCTCTTGATCCTGGTTGTGTGCGTAGTCCCCAGGATATGATTTATTACTTCTCTGCTAAATATTTCGCTGCTCATAAGAAACAAGCTGCTTTGAGGGAAATATACAACTTTGTGCAAATTGAAGAAGAGAGTCTCCCACAAGCTTGGGGGAGGCTTCTCAAGTTACTTAATGCTTTGCCTGATCATCCTCTTAAGAAAAATGAAATACTTGATATCTTTTATAATGGACTAACCGATGCTTCCAGAGATTACCTTGATAGTTGTGCTGGTTCTGTTTTCAGGGAAAGAACACCGGATGAAGCTGAAATTATATTGAATAATATGTTGACAAATGAAAATAATTGGACACTTTCTTAGCCAGCTCCAGAGCCAATTACTGAGCCTATTCCTAAACCAACTCCGAAGAAGAGAGGTGTTCTATTTCTCAGTCCTGAAGATATGCAAGAGGCAAAGAAATCTATGAAAGAAAAATGTATTAAAGCTGAAGATGTTAAGAATTTACCTCCTATTGAAGAAATACATGGTCTTAATTTACCGTCTGTTGAAGAAACATATGATCTTAATCCATTACTTATTGAAGAACCTCCTGGTCTTGATAATCCGACACAGGTAGTAAAGGTAAATTCTCTCTATAGATATGATATAGCTGAAATCCGTCCTACTAAAATTGCTAGCCAATGCTTGGATGAGTTTGATAACTTTGGTTAAGCAAGAAGATTTCAATGCTTATTTTGGTAGACAATTAAAACAAAATGCTTATATGATTAAACACTTGGGTGATTATATGGCTAATGTTAGAGGTGAACTCAAACTCGTTAGCAAACATGCTTCTATGGTTACCACTCAAGTAGAACAAATACTTAAAGATCAAAATGATTTGCTCAATGAAATGAATAGTAAGAAAAATGATTATGTTGTTAGAGTGGCTACTAGAACTGGTAGAATGACTCAGGAACCTTTGTATCTTGAAGGCCACCCTAAGAGAAATGAGCAAGATTCTCAGAGAAATAATATTGATGTACCTAGTTCTACTAAAAGGAAGAAAAAGAAAAATGATAGGACTTTGCAAACTTCTAGTGAACCTATTGCTGAACCACCTGAGAATCCCAATGATATCTCTATGTCTGATGCTGAAACACAATATGGTAATGAACATGAACCTAGTGAAAATGTTAATGATGATGCTCAACCTAGTAATGATAATGATGTAGAAATTGAACCTGCTGTTGATCTTGATAACCCACAATCAAAGGACCAACGTTATGATAAGAGAGACTTTGTTGCTAGGAAACATGGTAAAGAAAGAGAACCACGGGTTCAGAAACCCATGCCTTTTCCTCCCAAACCATCCAAGAAAAAGGATGATGATGATTTTGAGCGCTTTCCTGAAACGATTAGACCTATCTTTTTGCGTATGCGATTGACTGATATGCTCAAAATGAATCCTTATGCTAAATATGTGAAAGATATTGTCACTAATAAAAGAAAGATACCAGAAGCTGAAATTTCCACCATGCTGGCTAATTATACTTTTAAGGGTGGAATACAAAAGAAACTTGGAGATCCAGGAGTACCTACTATGCCATGCTCCATTAAAAGAAACTATGTTAAAACTGCTTTATGTGATCTTGGAGCCGGTGTTAGTGTTATGCCTCTCTCTTTATACCGTAGACTTGATTTGAATAAGTTGACACCTACTGAAATATCTTTGCAAATGGCTGATAAATCAACTGCTATACCTGTCGGTATTTGTGAGGATGTGCCTGTTGTGGTTGCAAACATTACTATTTTGACGGACTTTGTTATTCTTGATATTCCCGAGGACGATAGTATGTCTATTATTCTTGGAAGACCCTTTTTGAATACTGCAGGTGCTGTTATTGATTGCAACAAAGGCAATGTCACTTTTCATGTTAATGTTAATGAGCATATGGTACACTTTCCAAGGAAACAACCTCAAGTTCATAGTATCAACTCTATTGGAAAAATTCCATCGTCTATATTTGGAGGTCTTGAATTTCATCTTCCTACTGTCAAGAAAAGATGTGATATTCTTATTATAGGGGATGTGCATATCCCCGTTGAGGTAACATAGTGTTATTCGAAATTTCTCTGGTTCCATGTTATTCGGAATGAGTTTGTTAACAAGACTTGATCAACCTTGTTAGTGGATTCCGTTTGATGAGCATGAGATGGATGAAACTAGAAGGCACAACCTTCTGTACCCTCTTTCTACTTTCTGTTATTTAGTTGAAATAAAGTAAAAATAGTATTTTTTCTGTCTGTTTTCTGATTTATCCGTGCAATATAAAAATACCCCGAAAATAAAAGTTCTCCAAATGCCCTGAAAATGAAATATGATTCTTTTTCTAGAATATTTGTGGATTTATGGAACTGAGAACACAGCAGGGGGTCAACCACCTGGGCATGAGGGTGGAGGGCGCCCCCTACCCCCCAGGGCACGCCCCCTGCCGCGTGGGCCCATGGTGGCTCCCCTCCACTTATTCCTGCACCCACACACTTCTTCTTCCTCCCAAAAAAATCACTATCCAGCTCAAGCACGAGTTCTAGCTCATGTTGCTGCGATTTTCAATCTCCTTGCTCAAAGCACCTCTCACAAAACTGCTTGGGGGGATTGTTCCTTGGTATGTGACTCCTCCATTGGTCCAATTAGTTTTTGTTCTAGTGCTTTATTCATTGAAAATTTGTGCTGCCTAGGTGACCATGTTCTTGAGCTTGCATGTCAAATTTATATGGTTCCAAGTAGTTCTAATGCATGATATAGGCTCTACGCACTTGTAGGAGTAGTTGCTATCAATTTTGTTGAGTTTGGTTCACTTTTATTTGAAGTTACTAAAAATTTCAGAATTTTTCAGAAAATGATGAAGAGATTTTTGAGGGGCTCATCGAGCCGAAGCTCGAAGGAAAAGCAAAGTGAAGAAGCATAGAGGCCCAAATATAATTTGCCTCGTACCGCGGAGGTTCAGCCGTGTGAATGGCCTTCGAAGGATTTCTTGAGAGCAGCCGGGATTTATGATGATTTTTATGAATTGGCTGAGAATGCAGGCCTCACCGACTTCCTCCGACCAACGCGAACAGTATCTCTTACTCACTAATACTTTTGTGCAAAACTTCTACTATTATCCTAAGGAATCACTTCCTTCAGTAGAGTTTCATTTATATGATGTGGTTAAGAAGATGTCACTAGATGAATTTTGCAGGGTTTGCAAAATACCTTTCGAAGGTAGCTTAGAGGAACCACATTGTAAAGATGTGGACGGCTTTATTGATACTATTACTCTAGGGGAAACTAGGAAGGTTTCCGATGCAAGAATCACTAGCATACATTTTTCCTGTTTTACGCTACTTTGCTATATTTGCTAGTGGTTGCTTAATTGGTCGTGGAAACTGTGGAAACCTTAGTGTTCCTGATATTATGATTTTGTTCCATGGTTTATTTTGTGATAACTCTGTTAGTATGGGCGGTATTATTGCTAAACAGTTAAGTCTGAACCGTACAAAGGGCCCCATCTTTGGAGGTATTTACGCTTCACGCCTTGCTGCATATTATAACATACCTATTAGGCACTATGAAAAAGAGGAAAAATTGTTGCCCACTGTTTATTTAGATTATAAGAGTATGGTAGCGCATAACTTTATTGTCAAGAATAGGGAAGGGGCGCTTAAATACAAATTGTTCTTTGATAAACATCACCCTGAAACTATTACCTTGCCTGCTCCTTCCTTGTTTGATTTATCTGCAGGTCCGTATATCGTTCCGCTTGCGGCCATTCACGCCTACCGGAACCCTACATCAGCCACAGAGCCGGAGCTGGGACCACAATTTTATCCTCCACGACAATCTAATTACCAGTGGGATTCGGAGATGATTGCCAACCAGTGGCAAACAGAGTCTTCTTCATCTCAGTACAACCCCGGTTACAACTATGGATATCCGCCAGGCCATCCATGGCAATAAACCAACTTAGGCCAAAAGCCTAAGCTTGGGGGAGTATGTATTTCTAACCGACACTACATTCATGTACACACACTCATTGCTAGACATCGGTGTTCATACTCTTTCACTGTACTATCCATGATAGCTTATTTTCTTTTTCTTGCTTTCTTCTTGTGTGTTTGTTAAATCTTAAGAAAAAACCAGAAAACCGAAAAAATATTAGTAGTAGTTTACTTTTCTTGCTGTAGTGGTAATAATTAAAAAGAAAACCCAAAAATATTTCCCGTTCTTCTTTTGCTTGTTGGGAGCTTTCTCGTGTAAATAGTTTTATTTCTTTTCTTTTCGTTGGGGGTCGATAGGAGAAGACCATGCTGAAATTGTTGAAGTGGCTCTTATTTGCATTATTGTTGATTTAACCAAGAGCCCATATTGCCTTGTCTTCTCCTGTTTATTGAATGCTCGTAGATTCCAGCTTAGTCCAATGCACGTGCACTCTTATTATTATTCACATTGTTCGGTCATGCAAGTGAAAGGCAATTATGATGATATATGATGGATTGACTGAGATGAGAAAAGCTGGTATGAACTCGACCTCTCTTATTTTTGTAAATATGATGAGTTCATCGTTCCTGATTCAGCTTATTATGAATAAACATGTTTGCAATGACAATTATAGATCATAGTTGCTCGTGCCATGCTTGATTAGCTATGAGTTATAATGGTTTACCTTGCGTGCCAACTTGCTATTAAAATGGTTGTGATGTGGTATAGTGGGGTGGTATCCTCCTTTGAATGATTTAAGTGACTCGACTTGGCACATGTTCACACATGTAGTTGAAACAAATCAACATAGCCTTCACGATACTTATGCTCATGGTGGATTATATCCTACTCATGCTTGCATCCAATGTTTATTAATTTTAATGCATGTTCATGCTTGTTGTCGATCTCTAGTTGCTCGCTTCCCAGTCTTTTGCTAGCCTTCACTTGTACTAAGCGGGAATACTGCTTGTGCATCCAATTCTTTAAACCCCAAAGTTATTCCATATGAGTCCACCATACCTTCCTATATACAGTATCTACCTGCCGTTCCAAGTAAATTTGTATGTGCCAAACTCTAAACCTTCAAATAAACATTCTGTTTTGCATGCTCGAATAGCTCATGTATCAACTAGGGCTGCCCTTATCTTCCATGTTAGGCGGGTTATTCTCAAGAGGAGTGGACTCCGCTCCTCATTCACGAGAAAATGGCTGGTCTCCGGGATGCCCAGTCCCATGCTTTATGCAAACTAAATCAAAATAATTGCAAACGAAACTCCCCCTGGGACTGTTGCTAGTTGGAGACACTCGTTGTTTCGAGCAAGTCATGGATTGATGCTTGTGTCGGATTTCGGGTTCTGGCAGACCCTTGAGGTTCGAACTCTAGGGTGCGCACGGAGATCTTTCCCCTACCAGCTCACATCTCGAAGTCTCGCAAAGGATCTAGGCTAGAAAGAAGAACACACAAGGGACATGAGATTTATACTGGTTTAGGCCACCATTGTGGTGTAATACCCTACTCCAGTGTGTGGCGTGGTGGATTGCCTCAGGGGCTGATGATGAATAGTACAAAGGGAGCACAGCCTCGCGAGGGCTGCTCTTGAGCTGGTGCGATGAACTGCTTGGGTGAGTTCAGTCGCCTTTCTCTCGTCTATCCGTGATCTGGATCCTCTTCCTTCTACTGTGGTGGTTAGTCCTATTTAGAGAGGGAGGCCCTGGGCCTCTTCCCAAATAATGAGCGGGAAGGGCGCCAACAATTGGCCATTTTGAAGGGGAACATCTAGTACACTTATCCTGACTAAAGTTGGTTGTCGGTGTCAAAACCGGCGGATCTCGGGTAGGGGGTCCCGAACTGTGCATCTAGGCGGATGGTAACAGGAGACAAGGGACATGATGTTTACCCAGGTTCGGGCCTTCTTGATGGAGGTAAAACCCTACGTCCTGCTTGATTGATATTGATATTGTAGATGTTTACAAGAGTGGATCTACCACGAGATCAAGGAGGCTAAACCCTAGAAGCTAGCCTATGGTATGATTGTAAGGGTTGTTGTCCTACGGGCTAAAGCCATCCAGTTTATATAGACAGCGGAGGGGGCTAGGGTTACATAGAGTCGGTTACAATGGTAGGAGATCTACATATCCGTATCGCCAAGCTTACCTTCCACGCCAAGGAAAGTCCCATCCGGACACGGGGTGAAGTCTTCAATCTTCTATCTTCATAGTCTTGGAGTCCGGTCGATGATGACAGTCCGGCAAATGATAGTCCGGCCGATGACGGTAGTCTGGCTATCCGGACACCCCTAATCCGGACTCCTCGGTAGCCCCGAACCAGGCTTCAATGACGATAAGTCCAGCATGCGTGTAGTCTTGGCGTTGCAAGGCGGGTTCTCCTTTAAGTTCCATGTACCTGCGAACAATGTCCAGCTTCCTCATCAATGTTGCGCTCTTGGCTTCCACGCCCAATAAGGGCCTTCTTCCACGCTGTCGTGCGAATGTGAAAAGCCAGGGTGTCTTTTATGTTTTACCCCCTAGTTGTGCGAATAATCTGCCTATAAGGAATGCAAGAATCAAGATCCAAATCACCATCTTCCTCTCGCAAATACTCATCGGAGCGCTTTCGACCAAGAATCCATTCCATCATGGACCGTCAACGCGGCTCCTCTTCTCGCGCTCCCAGCCCTTCGCCAGGAGATTGGAGGAGATGCTCAGTTTCGCACAACGAGCTGGTGAAGCTCCAAATGGGGGGATATCTCCCTCCGGCCTTCATGGTTCCGGTTCGAGCCGGGCTCGCCACCTACAAAGGTGGGAAGCTAGCAGAGGTTACCCCTAATCCCAACAAAGGGGAGTGGGTATGCTTCGTCCCCTATCTAATAAAGGGGCTCGGATTTCTGTACATCCATTCCTCCGGCAGCTCCCGGAGTTCTACGGACTCCAGCTCCATCACCTCACGCCCGCCTCAATCCTGCATATCGCGAGTTACGTAGCTCTTCTGAGCTTTTCCGGGCATCGAGCCCCACTTCGCGCTGTGGAAGAGGTTGTTTTGCCTTGTCCCCCGCTCTCACGAGGGGTCCATATATCAAGTGGGCGGCGCCGAAATATGGCGCATTGCCGGGACCGGATATCCATCCGGAACCCCTAAGAAGGCGCCAAGACCGGCCTTCGAATGGTTTTATATAGAAGACGCTCCGCTGCGGACCCGATTCGGATCGGCCTCCGGAGTTTAGCGATGCTCCTCTCAAGAAACGCTTTAGTTGGCGTCCATGAGCCCCGATCGGAGGAAGACAAGAGCGCCCATTATCCGATGGGCGAATAAGGTTATTGGCCAATGCCGGTTGACCATGATCGAGTCATGGCAACATGCATTACGCGGGGTGCAGCCACTACAATACAGGGCCACCCATGTGGGATTTCAACGGGGAGGATGATGCCACCCGTCATGGCCGCAAAGGGCCGGAATCGGCCGAAGATCTGGTGACGATCTTGTCCAGCCTGTATAAGGGGGAGAAGGAGGATTTCCTTCAGACGAACCCGTTAAATGGGTTTTCCATGAACAATCCCCGGCCTTGGGTAAGTGAACACTCAGCGTGTCCGACCCGTGCCTTTCGAAACTTAAGTTTCTTACATTGTGTTATTCTTTCGACGCAGGAACTGCGCCGGACTGTGGAGGGGATGCTAAGTCCGGCTCCGCAGCCTGAGGATCCAGAGAGATCCCGGGATCCGGCCTCCGAAGAGGATCCGGACATAAAGGTGGAGCTAATCGACGGGGTGTTCCACCAGCTTAGCATGGATAATGCTTTAGTCGCCATCACGGCCGACTACCCCGGACTAAACCCGGCTCCCCAGGTGATTGCGGCCGAAGCCCTGACACCGTCATTCCTTCCTTGCTTATTTCTGACCACCATACATGATGGCACTGTGCAGGAGGTGCCCCTGGGGCGAGAAGCCGAGCCCGCGGTGGCTGACCAACAAGGGCCAGTCCGGACCGGTAGGCGGAAGAGGAGCGCGGCGCGGACTGAAGCGTCGCCGCAGAGGTGTAGCTCACAATTCCTTATTTTTAGAGCAACATTCCTAGGAAGCATTTTGAGTGCTCATGACTTTTATAGGGAAAAAAGCGTCCGCCGGACTGCGGGCATGGAAGTTGTCAATCCAGCCTCTACCAGCCGGGCTCCCGCACCCGTTCAGGAGGGGGAGGCGAGCACAAGGCGCGAGTCGGACGTTCCTCCCACAGAGGATGCCGAAAGACTGTCCGCCACCAAGTCTAAGGTGGAGAGTGCCCTGAATCACAGGCGCCGCCGGATAGTATTTCGTGATGCGTGCTTCTCCCCCGAGGCGTTGAATGCCCTTAACACGGGGGACGCGCACCTTCGTGCTGCTCAAGATAGTTTTACCAGAGCCACGGAGCAGTATGTAAAAGACATACGGGTAAGAGATTTTGACGGTTGTATATGCCAGTAGCCCCCGAGACTTAAAGTAGTTATATTAACTGATTTAAGGATCATATGAAATGCAGGATCTTACCGAGAAGAATACCCAACTGTCTCAGGAGCTGCAAGAGTGCAAGGCCCAACTTGAGGCCGCATTGTCTGGCGCAGGAGGAAACGCAAGGACCTCTCCTGGTAACGCATTATTTTAGAAGGATAAGTAGCGTTTGGCCTTTGCGCAAGTCTAAAAACGACGTTGCGGTGCTGCGGACAAGATCCGGACAGTAAGAACTTCGCGCCAACTAAAGGCGGCGAGAGGGTGCTGCATAAGGTGCAGCATGAAAGGAACAAGCTCCAGATGCCCATGCCCAGCTTGGAGAAGAGCTGAAAGGCGTTCGGGCCGAGCTGTCGGGCTCCGTTAAGGAGAATCAGCGGCTTGCCGCGGCATATATAGTAGTGCTTGAGCGAACTCCTTTGAAAAGAAGAGTTCGGCGAGGAAGTCAATTTGATGTAATATGTCTGCAGGTATGCTCACAGGTCGTCCTGCGGAGGAGATGCCCGTATCAACGGGTGATCAACTTCCCGAATTGTTGCAACTGATCGAACGAGTTCGGCAGGCTATGAGAGGCGTCATCCAGGCGTTATGGCCGGCCTTCTCCATCCCCGAGGGTCTTGGGGAGCTTGCGGAGAAGCTACAGGGAGTGCGGCAGTGCTTCCATTTATGGAAGATTTCGGCCTGCCGCCAAGGTGCCAGGGAAGCCTGGGCCATGGTAAAGACGCGGTAGAAGAAGGCGGATCCCAACCATATGGCCGAAGTCAGACCTGTGGGGCCTGATGGGAAGGAGATCCCTGTGAGTTTAGTATACGCCAAGTGGAGTTGGCATAAAATTTTCCCAACAGACTGTAAATTAGACAACCTGTTAGACGGGATTGAGGAAGAATACAATCACCGATTTGACAATGTATTATAAAATGACATACAAAATGTCTTCTAGCGGATTGTAGATCGCTTGTCTTTGCCGACCTTTTCGCTTCAACCTCGGGACCCTAGAGTCCGGAGTGTGTCCGAATACCTTCTCGGTTATGAAACAACCGGGGTATGCGTGGAGACAAAGCGTAGGGGTCATCAAGTGCTTTATCGCATAAGTGCCCAACTAGTTATGTTATATTACATGGTTAGTAAGAAACATCTTCCGGGAGAATAGTTCCGTTAAGGGTTCCTTTCATTTGGGGTGGCATGCCCTAAAGTGCATGTCCGGCTCATGTAAAAAGCAGAAAACATCTGGGGCAGATAAACAAGTGGATAAAAATCATCTTTAAGTCACCGATCAATATTCCCTTAAGAACGCTAGCTTTGGCTTCACCCACCGAGGTACACATCCGGTGACCCAGCAAAGAATAATCGCAGAGGTGCTCCTTTACCTCCTAGCCGAACAATCGGGAACGAGGGTAAGCACAGAGCCGAGCAACCCAGCTTGGCCAAAACTTAAGTCATATCGATGCATATAATGGTGAATAAAAGGTACATGTGGAGGCTTGATGACATGTGCTGGGCATAAAGCCCGATAATTAAGCTTCCGTAAAGAAGCCCCTGTGTATAATGAGTGCGGTAGCACATCAATTGTGCGTGAATGTTGCGCTGGTAAAGCCCTTTAAGGCTTGGATGAATAGGTTTGAGAAGAAAAGATGAACAAAAGGCAGCTGAAATAAATAAAAGAAAAATTTTTGGACGGGGAAGGGGCGAACTCTTAGTCCGGCGCTAGGCATAGAATCGCCGGGAGGCGGGCTGCGCTCCATGGGTTCGCTCGAGTCGGTTATCCGATGCATTTCAGAGACGGTACGCTCCGCCGGTCAAGACTTGATCAATGATGAAGGGCCTTCCCATTTGGGCTTGAGCTTGTCCTTTTTCTTGTCCGCAAAGCGAGAACCAGTTCGCCAACGCTGTAAGTCTTGGCCCGCATTCTCTGCTTTGGTATCTTCGAGCCTGCTGTTGATAGAATGCGGAACGAGCCTTGGCGACGCCGCGCTTTTCCTCCAATGTGTCCAAGCTGTCCCGCCGATCCAACTCGGCTTCTCTTTCTTCGTACATGCGCACTTCGAGGTGAGTCATGAATGATGTCGCAGGCAAAACTGCTTCGCGCCGTACACCATAAAAATGGTGTGAATCCGTGGTACGGTTAGGCGTTGTCCGCAGCCCCAGTGAGTACGGATTCGAGCTCCTCTACCCAAAGGCGTGTCGATTTCGTAAGGGACCGCACTAGTCTGGGTTTGATGCCGCCATTATGAGACCATTTGCTCGCTCCACTTGACCGTTGGTTTGAGGATGATAGATCAAGCGTAATCGAGCTTGATGCCCATATTTTTGCACCATGATTTAACCTCGTCGGCGGTGAAGTTCGTGCCGTTATCGGTGATGATGTTGTGGGGACACCATAACGGTGTACTACCCCGGATATAAAGTCTATCACTGGTCCGGACTCTGCCGCTTTTAACGGGCTTGGCCTCTATCCATTTGGTGAATTTATCCACCATGACCAATAGGTACCTTTGCTTGTGGGTTCCCCCTTTAAGTGGTCCAACCATGTCAAGCCCCGCACATGAACGGCCAGGTAATTGGTATAGTTTTGAGGGCGGTGGGTGGCATATGGCTCGATTAGCAAAGAGCTGACAACCGACGATCTTTGGACTAAGTCCCGGGCATCTGCTCGAGCCGTCGGCCAAGAAAACTCCTGTCGGAATGCCTTTCCTGCAAGGGCCCGAGCTGCGGCGTGGTGCCCGCCTAGTCCGGCATGAATTTCAGCCAGGTGGTTTTGCCCTTCCTCTTCAGAGATACACCTTTGAAGGACTCCGGTTGTACTTTTCTTATAAAGTTCTCCCTCGTAGACCTTGTAGGCTTTTGATCGCCGGATAATGCAGCGGGCCTCATTTTGGTCTTCGGGAAGCTCCTGCCTAAGCAAGTAGGCGAGGAATGGTTCTGTCCACGGGGCAATTACTGCCATTATGTCGTGGGCGGAAGGTGTTATGTCATCGGCTGGATCGCCGGTTGGTGCGGCTTGTTCCGGATTGTTAGTCCCGGACTCCTCTTCCCATAGTACGGATGGTTTGAAGAGCCGTTCCCAGAAGATGTTAGGAGGGACAGCGTCGCTGCTTGGCGCCAATGCGTGCAAGACGTCGGCCGCTTGGTTGTTATCCCGTGACGGATGGAATTCAAGTCCTTCAACCGGCTGACATTTTGAGGACAGCGTTGCGATATGCTGCCATTTTCGGATCTTTGGCGCCAAAGTCTCCGCTTATTTGGGATATTGCGAGGTTTGAGTCCTCGCGCACCTCTAGGCGTTGAATGCCCATGGAGATTGCCATCCGGAGACCGTAAAAGGGCCTCGATTCGCTGCGTTTTTAGAGTCCGTGTACATTATCTCAAATCACGATTGGACTGTGTCTCCGGTTGGGGCGCTAATACGATGCCAGCCCTCATCCGCTAACATTTTGGAGCCGTCGAAGTGCATAATCCAATTGAGTATGCGCCGTATTCTTTAGGGAGTTCGCCGGTCCATTCAGCGACAAAGTCAGCCAAAACTTGAGACTTGATAGCTCGCGAGGTTTGTAAGATATATCAAATGGAAAGAGCTCAATGGCCCATTTTGCAATCCTGCCCGTCGCGTCGCGGTTGTTTATAATGTCGTTAAGTGGTACTTCAGAGGCCATCAAGTTATCGAACACTCTTGAAAGTAGTGTCGAGCTTCCGGATGCCATGAACACCGCTGTCGCTATCTTCCTCGATAGTGCGGTAACGGACTTGCAAGGGGTTAACACAAAGGATACGTAGTATACTGGTTTTTGAAGAGGGAATTTATGCCCTTCGCTTCTCGCTCGACGACGAGTACCGCGCTTACAACTTGATGCGTAGCTGCGATGTATAACAACATTGGTTCGCCCAGGTTGGGCGCAGCGAGACCGGATTTGTTGCCAATATGGCCTTTATTTCTTTGAGTCCGGCGGTGGCAGCATCCGCCCACTGGTGTTCGTGCGCCCGAGGAGGCGATAGAGGGGTAATGCCTTTTCTCCTAGACGGGAGATAAAGCGGCTTAGAGCCGCCACGCATCCAGTCAATTTTTGTATTTTCTTGAGGTCTTTTGGGATATCTAGCTGTGACAGAGCTCGGATCTTGGCTGGGTTTGCTTCAATTCCTCTACCGGATACGATGAAGCCCAACAGCTTTCCAGCTGGTACGCCAAAACACATTTTTCCGGATTCAGCTTGATGTCATATGCTCGAGGTCGTCAAATGTGAGCCTCAAGTCGCCTACTAGAGTTTCGACGTGTTTGGTTTTGACGACTACGCCGTCCACATATGCCTCTACTGTTTTGCCGATCCGGTAGCCGACATGTCTCGAATCATGCGCCGATATGTTGCGCCGGTTTTTAAGTCCGGGGCATCGTGTTGAAGCAGTAATGGTCCATATGGAGTAATGAATGTTGTTGCGGCTTGATCCGCTTCGCCATCTTGATTTGATGATAGCCGGAGTATGCGCCCAGTGAAGCACAATGAATCGTGTTTCGCGGTGGCATCGATGATTTGGTCGATGCGGGGAGGGGAAGGGATCCTTTAGGCAGGCCTTATTTAGGTCTTTGAAATCGGCACATAGGCGCCAGGATTTGTCCTTCTTTGGTACCATCACCAAGTTTGCTAGCCAATCCGGGTGCTTGATATCTCTGATGAATCCGGCTTCCAATAGCTTGGCTAGCTCTTCTCCCATTGCCTGTCTTTTGGGTTCGAAAATCGTCGAAGAGCCTGTTTGACTGGCTTGAATCCTTTTAGGATGTTTAGGCTGTGTTCTGCCAATCTGCGTGGGATTCCGGGCATATCCGATGGGTGCCAGGCAAAAATGTCCCAATTTTCCTGAAGGAATTTCGCAGCTGCGCGCCTACATAAGGGTTCAATTGTGCCCGATGGAGGCCGCCTTCGGGGGTCCGCTAGGTGGACCTGAATTTGACTATTTCATCCGCTGGTTTAAAAGAGGTGGACTTGGATCTTTTATCAAGTATCACATCGCCCCTGTTCACCGTGGAGCGATCGCGTGAGTTCTTCGCCGCTAGGGATTCGGATAGTGCCTCGAGGGCTAGTGCGGCTGTCTTGTTTTCGGCGCGAGTGCTATGTCCGGATCACTAGCGAGAGTGATAATTCCGCTGGGACCGGCATTTTAAGCTTCATGTACCCATAATGGGGTATAGCTTGAAAAATTGTGAATGCCTCTCGCCCTAATAGAGCATGATATCCGCTGCTGAATGGGTCCACTTGAAACGTGACCTCCTCGACCTATAATTGTCCGGATGAAATAACACTACGCCCAGCGTGATTTTTCCTGCAGCATGCTTCCGGCCGGGATTATTCCTCTAAAGGTTGTGCTGCTTCGCTCAATGCGGTTCCATCTATTTCCATTTTTCGAGGGTTTCATAGATGAGGTTTAGTCCTGCCGCCATCCATGAGGACCTTAGTAAGGCGAAAGTCGATACTATTGGGCCGAGGACCAATGCGGTGGTGCCCGGCAGTTCGAATTTAGGTTCGCCACCGGCATTGAAGGTAATAGCCGTGTCGCCCATGGATTTATTGTTGCTACTTGGTAGACTTCGCAAGGTTATGGAGTTGTCGCTTTCACATGTTATTGGATGCGAAAGTCTCAAGACCGTTAACACCGTGATCGGTGTTGCTGGGCTGGGATTCGAGCTAGAAGCTCTCGCCACTTTTGGCCACCTGCCATAGTATCCAACATGCTCAAGGCTATGAGTTGGAGTGGCACCCTCAGGCTTTGAATTTTGCAGGTCCGCTTAGCCAGCCCTCCAAGACGTTCCGCACTTTTAGGGGTTTTGGTTTTTGGTATTCAGCCCAGGTGCTTGATAATGATGCACCCTTTGGTTCCGGACTAGGGATGTATTCGGGACCGGATTATCCCAAAATTTACTTTCGGTTTTCAGCGCCTCCATCGCACAAAGACTTTTGTACGATGGTCTCCAAGTCAGCTAAAGCGTGATGTCGCGCGACTTATGGCGCTTAGGATTCCCTTGTCCGCAATTATTGCGTAAGACTGAGATTATGCTTTCCTCTCGGCAGTCCTTTATCCTGCCCATAACCAGGAGGAATCTGCCCAAGAGTGATGTCCTGTCTCGGCGGGCTCTTGCCGAATTAGAGTTAGATCGCATATGTCCGGGCGGGTGGGTGGAACTAAGTCCGAACCCTACCCATCTCGAGGCTCAAGGCCGAGAAGTTTCCAATTTTGAAGCTTGATTTCGGACGTTGTCCAACGAGTCCGTCCGATGCCCGACTTTAAGTTCAGTGTTTGATCGAAGCCCGCCCCTCCGCGGGAATCCGCATGAGGGGTTCGGGATCCGACATGACTAGTTTTCAATACAGGAGAAGCGCCGCCGATTGTTCCTCTACCAAAGCAACGTGGTGGGTGACCCGGGAGAGTTAATTTCTCTCGATCGGGTTTAAGCCCAATCTGATCGTAGTCAGAAGCGACTCCTGTGGCGGCGATGCGATCCAAGAGCTCGTTTACGGACGAGAGCTCTATTGGATCCAGCCGCTCGGCGAATTCTGAGCTGACGTGAAGATTGCTTTTGACGACTTGGGAGGTCGTTGTCGAAGCAATGGCCGGACATGCGGTCATAAGAAAACCACCTAGCCGGATAGTTTGGCCGGCAACCAAGGCTCCTTTGGCGAAGATACCGTCCTTGAAGACGGAGGAGGCATCCTTCCTATCGGTGACGCGCACGAGGAACTCTCAATGAAAGCACCAATGTCGGTGTCAAACCGCGGATCTCGGTAGGGGTCCCGAATCGTGCGCCTAGGCGGATGGTAACAGGAGACAAGGGACACGATGTTTACCCAGTGTTCGCCCTCTTGATGGAGGTAAAACCCCACGCCCTACTTGATTGATATTGATATTGTGGATGTTTACAAGAGTGGATCTACCACGAGATCAAGGAGGCTAAACCCTAGAAGCTAGCCTATGGTATGATTGTAAAGGTTGTTGTCCTACGGACTAAAGCCATCCGGTTTATATAGACACCGGAGGGGGCTAGGGTTACATAGAGTCGGTTACAATGATAGGAGATCTACATATCCGTATCGCAAAGCTTGCCTTCCACGCCAAGGAAAGTCCCATCCGGACACGGGGTGAAGTCTTCAATCTTCTATCTTCATAGTCTTGGAGTCCGGTCGATGATGATAGTCCGGGAAATGATAATCCGGCCGATGACGGTAGTCCGGCTATCCGGACACCCCCTAATCCGGGACTCCCTCATTGGTCTTCGGCTGCCAAAGGCTCTGACGATGACGCCGTCCTGGGCTCCACGATGACCTCCATCCTTCCGTTCTTCTGGTCTTGTTCTTGTTGCACCAAAACTGTAACCTTTGCCTGATGCCTTGGCCTGTGCATGCCCCCTTTGCACCGAAGGGGAAACAAGGACACTGCGCAGGTCGGCACCCGCCTGGTGCCCGCCTGGTCTCGATCGTCATGGCTTGCGTCACGGGCTCCTTGCGAGGTGCCCTTGCCTTGATCTCTCCGCCTCCTCGCGAGCCTGCCTGATGAGGCTGCTCCTGAGGAAACTTCCTGTCGTCCGCCCCGTGAGGCTTGGCCCCTCGCGAGGGTCTTGAGCTTGAGCTGATGAAGCTCGGCTGCACTGGGCCCCCACTTGAGCCACGCCTCAGGGCCGCAGGTGCAAACTGGGACCCCTGCTCCTGAATCGCCGACAGAGCCCTCGGGCCGGCGCACCCCGACTTGGCTTAGCAGAAGCCAAGCTGGCAAGTGAAGCGCCGCTGGCCCCAATAGCTCATGGTCTTGGGCGGCGCGTGGCGTGTTGATTGGACGTGGGCGCCCGCTTCCCCACGACGCCGCAACCGGGCCATCTGACAAAAAGAGGTGCCCGGGCCAGACATACTTGCTTTGTTCTCGCTGCCTTGCTCCGCATCCCTTTCTCGCTTCTTATCCTTCCTGCTCCCAAATCCTCCAGATCTTTCTCAATCCTTCGTGATCCGCAAGCCATGGCGCCTCGCAAGACCCCGACCGAGGCCTGGTACTCGTCGGCTCTAGATCCCCCGAATGTATCGGAGAAGAATCTCACCCTCACGCGCCTGATGACGGTGGCGCAGGGCAACGAGGGAGCGACTGTGCTCAAGGCCGGCTCCGACCATCCTGAAGCCAAGCGGATCACCTTCTACTCGCTCTTCTTGAGTGCCATCATCGCTGGTCTGGTGCCTCCTTTTTCCGAATTCTTCTTTCCTGTTCTTCGCCATTACAACTTGCAAGCTCTGCATCTCCACCCCAACTATGTTCTTCTCCTGGCGATTTTCGCTTACCATCAGGAGGCTCATGTTGGGGTAAAGCCCTCAGTGGCCTTGCTGCATCATTACTTTTACCTCCGGGTTTCTCGCACCCACATCTCCGCATGCGTGAGCTTTATCGCATACTCCAACTCCAACGCCATCTCGAAGCCTGAGAAGAGGATCGAAGGCTTCGGAGCAAGTGGGTCATGGTGGATGTCGGGCGCCTCCACCCTCGACTGGTGCTGCCCACGGGGCAGCCCAAGGCCGTTGATGCGTGGTCTCGCACGGAGCTTGTCGACCCCCGCGCGAGGGCGATGCTGAAGAGGATGAACGCGGACCTGAGGCCAGGCAACTTGGGGGCGGCGAAGCTGATCGGGGCCATGCTCCTGAGGGAGTTCCTGGAGCACCGGGTGGCTCCACTCCGGGAGCACTCGCTCCCATTGTGGAGGCTTGGGAAGCGGACGCTGCCCTTCGCTGAGCCCGAGGCCCTCGGCCGACTTAAGATCTGCTGCGCTCTCCACCCTTGGTTGGGGGAGACGTGGCGAGGCCAAGGGCGCCCTGCCCTCTGTCTGGCCGCGCGACTGGGAGTAGGTGGTGAACGCCATGCCCACCTTCAACGGTGAGGGGCTGGTGCCCGCAGGCTCCCGGGATCTCGGCGGCGCTGGCGACGTAGGAACGGTCCTCCAACGACTCCAGCGGGAGTGAGGAGGAAGGAGAGGAGGAGGAAGAAGAGTTTGACTCGGAGGCGACTGGCGAGGAGTCGGAGGAGTCCTTCCCTCGGCGTAGGTCCCGCGCCCTCCGCTCCATGCCGGACGATGATGAGGCTGGCGCCAGGCGAGGAGGGGAGGATTCTCCCTTGGTCCTGACGAAGGGCAGGTTGAGGCTGGTCCTCCCAGGGTCTGCTCTGGTCCCGGGGCGGTCTAAGGCCAGCTCTTGCCCTCCCGACGCGCCTTCTGCCTCCGGGCCTCCCAAAGCCGATCCCAGCTGTCGGCTCCCGGGCTTCAAGTTTGGCCGGAGGCTGCTTGAGTCCGCGAACGACGAATAGTAAGTTCTCGATCCACGCTTTGCTTTGTTTCTACCGCCAAGGCTTGACATCTGCGTTCTCTTGACCAGGCTGACACTTGCAGCAAAAAGGTTGAAAGGGTCTTCTGCGGCCCCGCTCGAGGCGAGCCCGTCTGCCGGGGCAGCGCCTTCATCTGCGGGAAAAGGAGGCATTGAGGCCCGTGCCTCCCCTGCCCGGTCGTCGCCGCGAGCCCAACAGGGACACTCTAGCGAGGAGTCAGCCCCCGTGGCCCCGCTGACTCCGGAGGTGTCTGTGCTTGATGCCGCCGTTGAGGTGTCCAAGGCCCAGGGGGCTCCTTCTCCCAAGCCGTGATCACGCTGCCGTCCTCACCGCCTGCTCCACCGGCTCCCGTCTCTTCTGATCCCTCTGCCGTCCTGGATCAGGCCGCCAACGAACTGAGCCAGCTGTGGGAGGATCTTCAGAGCGCGGACCCCCGCCTGGTGGTCGGGCTGGAGCTAGCTTCTGGCTGAGCCCGTTCTGCCACCTCCGTCCGAGCGGTGTTGATCCAGGCCGTGTCGGCCTCCGGTGAGGAGAAGCAAGCCGCCCGCCAGGCCAAGGCCACTCGCGATGCTGCCCAGGGCGACGCTGCAGATGCACAGGGCTGCTGCAAGGCGCTCGAGGTTGAGCTGCAAGGCCTGCGTGACGAGCTCGCCAAGGAGGTCCGCGGCCGCCAGGAGAAGGAGAAGGAGATGGAGGCTCGGGAGGCTGCCGTTAGGGACCGGAATGCCGAGCTTGATGACCGCCGTGGCTGGTTGGAGACGCTGGAGCAGTCCGTGAAGGCGGAGAGGACCGAGCTAGACAGCAAAGCGAAGCTCCTGGCCGAGGATCGAGTGGCCGCCCGTGTCGGAGGAGAAAGCTTCGCCGCTCACCGAAGGCGCTCTATGAGGGCATCTTGGATTAGCCGTTGGCTGGTGCAGAGGACGGTCCTGCCGAGCTGCTTCCCTTCCTAGTCCGTGCACTTGAAGATGTCGCAGACGGCCTTGGTCCTACGGCCGAGGCCGAGGCGCGTGCCCTGTCTTCTGCAGCGCTGACGCGTGTCCTCAGCCACGTCTACCTTTGCGACCCAAGCGTCGACCTCGACAGCCTGCTAGAACCTGTGAGCAGCGACCTCGCCGCCGCTGCTGCAGAGGCCATGAAAGGCCGAGCTGAGGCTTTGCTGGGGAGGTTCCGCGCCTTCAGCACCTTGTCCGGGTGCGGTGCTGCCAGCTCCGTGGCCTCAGGAGGCGAAGCCGCCCAGCGCACCTCCACCACAAGCAGCGGCGCCACTGGGAAGTGATCCCTTCGCAGCTTATGTCCTATTTTAATTCCTGCAACATGCATCGTGCCTCGTGGAGGTGTTTAAACTTGTGTTTGGCGTTGTAAAACAATCCATGGCTTGTAATATTTGCTTTTGAATTTCCTGTAATTTGCATTTTTCCCTCCTATTTGCTTGTGTTCTACGTCGGCAGGGCACGACCCCGCGCATACCTCAGCCGCCGTTACCCCCGACCGGAAATCAGGACGGGACTAAGGAATGAGGGGCTACGTGGCAAGTTAGGCTCCTGAGTCGCGATGCTCAGAAGTCCCCCTTGACGCGCAAACAGAAAGTAGGGAAGGGAAGTGTAGGAGTGGATTGGTCGTTCTACGTCGGCAGGGCCCGGCCCCGCGCATACCTTAGCCGATGTTAGCCCCGACGGGAAACCAGGATGGGACTAAGGTGAGGGCTCGTGACGATTAGGATCCTCGGTCGCGATGCTCGAGTCCCCCGACGCGTGCAAGCGAGCATTACGTACCTTGGCTCCGCTTCGGGGAGGGCGCGCGACGACCAGGTCGAGGACCTAGGTGGGTGGCGCGTGCGTTGGGCGTGGCGGCGCAGCCTCGTCTAAGCCTCGCACGGCACTCCCGAGGGGAGTTGCAATGGTGCGAACACTAAGCTCCGGGCTCCACGAGGTTGATCGACGTGGGCCGCCCTCGATTATTTATCACCAACAGAGACATAGTGCTTCGTGTGTGTGCGGGCATAGCAGCTCCACGGTAGTGTCGTCACCCAGCTGGACATGGTGCTTCCACTCAGTGCGTGGGAGGGGCTCCCCTGAGGAGGAGCCCAGTGCTGTATAGCCCGGCTACGACACGTGGCTGGCATGGTAGGGCTAGGAGAGGTGTGTCTGGCACCCGTGAGCCAGTAGCGGGACTCACGAGGCCCTACCTCGGCGGGTTGCGCCTGGCTCTGGGCCTTTATCAATGATGTGTTCCTGCAAGGTGGTTAGAATGCAAATGCTCTACGTCCTCAGGTCCCGGCCCTCGAGCGAGCTCATCCGCCGCTGGTATGACAGGTCGTGATGCCGTGGGTCAAGGCCAGGGGGTGAGGGCTGAAGAGCCAGTAAGAGCCCATGAGTCGCGATGCTCAGGTACCCCCCTTTTAACGTGCAAGCGCTTTCCATGAGAGCGGAGAGGTCTGCGATAAGCAGCAGATGATAGCCATGGGAATCAGGTTAGGCGTGGAGGAGAAAATCCATTTAGATAGATGCGGAAAAGGCAAACACCACTGGGTCAGGCCCGAGCAGCTTGGGGATAATGCAGCCCGAGGGGCGCCCCCAACAAGGTAGGTGAAGAGCATAAGCAAAACGGACGCATGCCGTAGGGACGGACCCATGCGACCAGGGAATGATGCAGCCCTGCGGGCGCTCCCAGCTGAAAAATGGAACTTTGAAAGATGTCACCTAAGACCGTTGGAGATGAAGTGATGCTGAAGTAGCGGACGATGCGCGGTGAGGAAGCCGACCCTCACGAGCTCCCGGGACCTGGAGCCTCGGGAGGCTCTGGGGGCACGGGTGGATCTTTGAGGGCCATCTCCATCTTCGCCAGGACCGCGCGATGCCTGACCTCCTGAGCCTCCAGAATGCTCCTCGGCGGTGGCGGCCGGCGAAGCCAGCGTTCGGCGGGCGAAGGCATGCGAACCTAGCTGTGAGGTGGACCCTCACAACGCCCCAGGCGTGAAGGCCAGAGGCGCTCCTGAGACCTGGCTTGGTTGAGCCCTGGTACGTCGATGCAGACGCGCAGCCCACCATCCTCCCCTGGATGTGGGGCCACGGCGGGCAAGCGGCGGCTGCCGCACATGACCCTTGATTCTTGTAGCTCCTGAGTGTTCCTCGCGATGAACTCCTGAGGGTTTGTCCCTCCTTGCTTCATACCTTCCTGAGGGAAACGTACCTTGAAGCACGCCTCCAAGTGGTGCCCGAGCGCCTCCCTCATGACCTTGGCAAAGTCAGTGGCTCTCGGAAAGAGCCCTGAGCCTGCCTTGAAGAAGGCAGACACGCCTTCCTATGCGACATAGGGTGGCGCCCTTGGGCAGGCGCGGATCGACACAACACCTCTGGAGGTGCACGCCTCTGAGGGTTTGGGCCAGTGAAGCCTTCTTCTTCTTAGGGACTGCCTGGGGAAGTCTCCGCTCTGTGATCTGGGTCTTGATTGCGGGCTTGGAAGGCACGCTCAAGAGAACACTGCTTGCATCCCTTTCCTCCACAGAGCACTTGTGATGACTCCACCGCTTCTGGCATCTTGAGGACATTGTAGCCATGGTGAGTCCTTTGCCATGAACTTGGCCATGGCTAGGTACCCGAGATGGCATTGTATGGCAGGCGAATGTTGGCGGCAGAAGTCAATGAGCTCGGTGAGGTAGTTGTTGTTGCGCTGCCGAAGGTGGCGGAAGGTGAACCTGCCCTATCGAACAGTGGAACCATCGGTGACTCTGAGAAAGGCTTGGTTGGCTGATCTTGATCATATGGCACTTGGAGATTGTTGAATTTCTCGGCGGACGGGACGTTGAGTCCGCTCCGCCATCGTTGAGGTCTGGTGACTTGCACATTTCGATGGCGGGGAGCAGATCGCCGGGAGGACTCGACCGTTGTTGCGCGCTTGAGCTGATCCGTTGAGCTGAGCGTGATAGCGCCACAGACCACAGAGGCGTGTGGCCTCAAGCACAGGGAAGACTACGTTCACCTCGCGATCAAACTGCGAAGATCTCGCCGGCAGGGGCTTAGGCGCCGCCAGGATCTGGCGATTGCTTGCGGCTCACAAAGCCCCAGCCCCTCGTCTGATGATGGTCTTCATTCCTCCTCGGCGGTGGTGGCGGAGGAGGGAGCCTGCGTTGCCTTGAGGCGGTCCTCACGAGGCTGATCCCTCAACCTCCCTCGCGAGGCTGGTCCTGCCAGCGGTCCTCATGAGCAGTCCGCGCCACCCTTGGCGAGGCCCACGTTCTTCCATCGTCCTCGCATCTTCCTCCTCCTCGATCATAGCCCTGGTCGCTGCGCTCGGGGGTGGGCCGATCGCCCATCTCCACAACCACAGGCTCTTGGCATTCGTTGGTGTTGTGGGTGTGGAGGTCGTGGTACCATGATGCCAGCTGCCCTTGGATGACTCGGGATGATCCCTGCCTCCTTGGTGTATGCGGCTCCGCTGCGAGCACAGCGGCTCCCTTCGCTTCCGTCCTTGACCTTGGGCTTCTTCTCTTACGGATTGGCGGCAGGCTTCGAGGAGGAGAGGCGCCCTTCCTCGGCCACTGGCGCACTTGGTATCCAAGTTGAACAGCTCGAGGATGTGCACAGTCTTCATGGATTGCTAGCTCCTCTTTCATCTTGATGTCGCGCCGCGCCATCGGAGAAAAGCTGAGATGATGGCTTCCTCGGTCACCACAGGGATCTTGAGGCGGCGTTGTTGAAGCGCTGGATGTACTTCGAGGTCTCTCCTTCTTTGTTGCCATGTGACAGATCACTCATGGCGGGGCGGTCACGATGCCTTGGAAGTTGGCGATGAGGCGGAGTGCGCATCTCGTCGAGAGAAGATCGTGCGAGCGAATTCGAGGCAGTGCGGGCACCGTCCTTGGCGCCATAGGAAACCAGTTAGCCATGACCTTTTCGTCCCGGCGGCTTAGATGCCAGCTCATAGATCTGGAGGAACTCCGGGGTCTGCAGTGCCGTCATAGCGAGGAGGCAGGTCCGGCTTGAACTTGCCGAGCCGCGCGGCGCTCGCCTTCGGCGGTGAAGGCACGGCAGCTGCGGTAGCCACGGAGCTCTCTGGCGTCGTGGCTTGCTCACGAGGATTCCATGCGCGCTGCACAGAGCAGCGGCGGTCTTGGCGTGGTGGCGCGAGGATGCGGTCCGGCGCGCCGGTCTTTGAGAACGCGGGCACCTTCTTGAGGGCGAGGATTTCTTGGCAACTCCTTTCTTGTCGTGCAGGCGCCGGACACGGAGGGTCTCGTCCTGGGGCCCCGCGCCTTGGAGCCAGGGTGTCGGGGAAGCTGATCCACGTACACCTATGGGACCGACGGACCGAGCCCCTTCGGTTGGCCGAGCGGAATCGCCGAAGAGGCGGATCGGCGAAGCACCACGAGCGGTTTACCCAGCGGAGCTCTCCGGAGAATAACCTCCTCTTGCCGCGTATGCGAGTGTATTGAGTTCTTGCTCGGGGCGCTGAGTGCTACAGATACACGAGCTGCTAGCGAGACCGGCGTGAGTGTTTTACGCTTCGAACCCCCTCGTTGCGCATGGGCCTCCTTTTATATGCTAAAGGGGTCTCCGACAGGTGGCTTAGCGTAGAACAAGGTAAAAATGGAAAAGGAATTGCGGTTGGTACAACTACCTATCTGATGTATCATACCTAACCACGGCGGCGGGGACAAAGGCATTAAATGCCCGTCTATATCGCCCAAATAGTGCAAAAAGGACCATCGGGGCGCCACCGCTTGCCATGATGGCAATCTTGTCGCGTCGCTTGCCACGCGCACCGCTGGCCGCACACCTCTTGCCACAGCGGCGCTGGAAAGGTCGAGGCGACACGTTGGTGGATGTCTTTGGGCGCTAGTACAGAGTGGTAGTGTGCGCGGCAAGCGCCTTACCCATGATCGTTATCTTGTCGCGTCCGGAAGCTTGTGGCTCACGGGCCTCGCCGGGCGTGGCGCGTCGCGGCAAGTTCCTTTAGATGCCTTGGTTGGCCTTCCCAGCAAGCTCCTCTTGCCGGGGCCTTGTCTCCTTGGCTTGAATACTTTGTTCTTGAATGGCTCCAAAGGAAACATGGAGGACCTTGGCGGTCACCCGGCAAGCCTTGCCGCCGGGTGCTGCAACTGCCCGTGCACAAGTTCGGGATACTAGGGTACCCCTACTCTAGTACAGACAGGAGCCCCAGACCTGGGCCACCTGCAGTGCCGGCGCTGTTGGGCCAGGCCCAAAAGCAGGCTGCAGACGCAGCGGCCTGGAGTTCGCCGTATTCACTTTGTATCCACCGCCCTCCCGAGCAGCACCACGTCGAATGCGGCGTCGTGGGAGAGATCGAGGTGGTTTCTTTATTGAAATCGGAGCGTCTGCCCCTCCCTCTTTATAAGCGGGGAAATAGGGGCAGTTGCCCATCTCGCGGTTGCCATTCCAATCTGAAAAACCTCCGCCGCTCCCCTTTCTTCCCAAAGCTGAAAAGGCAGCGCTCCGCTTCCCATCCCGGCACCACCACGCCATCGATCTCTCCCACCACCTCCGCCATGGCTCAAAGCCGGGAAGGTTGTGAAATCGGCGGCGCGGCGGCTTGCGGCGCTGCGAAAGGCGAGCAACCTTCCCCCTCATTTCGCCGTGAAGGATGCGAGGGAGTATTACTACCTCTTGGTCGGCCGGAGCGGCGCATCCAGCGCCTGAAGGTACTCCAGCTACGCTTGGGGCGGCTCGAATGGATATCCCTTCTTGGCGTTGTTCTTCTCTGCGGGATCTGCCGCCTTTCTCTGACTTTTTACGTGACATTATGAACACCTCGGGTTCCGCCTCCTTGACTTCACCCCCAACACCGTTACGACCATGGCAGTTTTCGCACATCTCTGCGAAAACTTTGTCGAATCTATCAAATGTAGCTCTTTTTGCCACTTCTTTATGCCCCGAGTTGAGAGAGGGCCCTTATCGGCGGAATCGCTGGATCTCGAGAACTGGCAAGAAGGAAGCTTATCTAGAGGAGAGCTCCGCGGCAAGTGGGATCGATGGAGAGCGGTGGTGCTGGATTGTCGAGAGAACCGCAGCCATTTACCGTAGCATGAAGCCCGGTAGTGCGCGGCGGCGATTGGAGCCACGTAGCCCGGAAGGCGATAGGCTGAAGATTGCCGTCACCGGATCCTCGCCTCGGGCTTGCGGGCTCACCGTAAGCGCCCGTTAGCGCGAGACTTTCTTCGCCGCGCGCCGCCCCTGCGGGAGAGGAGAGACCCGCTGGGAGTTCGAGTCGGCGGATATCATGAGGCTGCGCCGGGCCTCGACTTCAACTTCAGCATCACAGGCTGGGCGATGCTCTTGGAACTGTTCAAGCACGATCCTGAACATCCCTAAGTGTTCGGGTTGCGAGGTGTCGTTCCGTTGTGCAATAACTCCTCGCTCGACCGCATCCATGCAATGATGCGGTGTCGATCGCATGGAATTGTCCCAACTTGGCAAAACTGCGAGGCGGCGTCGTGCGGGAGTTCTTTGGCGGCTTGGTAGAAATGCGGTCCGCTCCGGCGAGCGACGAAGAGCCTTACTCGCGACACCACCGATGCGGAGATGCAGCGTATCGCCACTAAATTGGAAGAGGCGGCGGCAGCGCTACCCTTGGCGGTTGGATTCACCGTGGAGGCGGATCAGCGAGCCGGCAAGCCTTGCGGCGAGAGGAGCTTGCGGCGAGGAAGAGATTGTCGAGCACAAGCTGAGTCGGCGAGCCCGCCCGAAGCCTGGCGACTTCGTTGAATCGACTCCTCCTCTTTCTCACCTTGGACAGCTTGCATAGCGGAGCCCCAGCTCCACCAAGAAGGCGTCTCCGCAAGGCGGGGGCGTGGCGAAGCGGCAGACGGGTCAACAACCGCCTTGCTGCGGCAGCAGCTCCACCGTGGCAACCTTTGTTGCGCGGGAGCACCTCACGCCGCTGCTGCAAGCTGGAGCGGGGCCCACCGGACCACCGCTTGCTCCCGCCAAGCGGCCAAGGAACCTACTCCTCCGCCTTGTCGCGCGAAGGTGGGCGGACTTGACCTCTCCGCGCTCAGCTCCGGCGAGGAAGAGGAAGAGTAAGATTCTTTGATGTACTTGTAGTTCTTCAATTCTTGTTGTTTTGTCTTGTATCTGATTTGCTTTACTCCGAACCCATTCCTTTTCAGGACTCTGGCCCAGAGAGCGGCAAAGAGAGCCTAGGTCGGTGATTGTCATCGAGGGCGAACCCACCATGACAGCGGGGTGTGTCAAAACCCACCTTGCCGGACCGGCAACTATTCCCCAAAGCAGCCCCCAGCGCAGCCCCTAGCGTAAGTGTATGGTTTACTTCCTGCTGTTAGGCGCGCATGGGTGCTCTTTCTTTGCTAACTTCTATCTATTGGTTTTGCGTGGGAGCAGAGCAGTCTCACGAGAGTGCGGAAGCCGCTCCCGACATGCCATCTGCTTGACTACACCGCCAAGGAGGATTCCCGGCAAGGAGAGAATTCTCCGACAAGGGACAGATTCTCGGACAAGGGACAACACCAGCGACCCCACGGTGGCGGAGACCCTGATGTAGATCCTAAATGCGAGGTAATCCTCTTGCTTGAAAACTTCCTTGGGTTCTTCTTCTTGATTTTCTTTTTGAATATTTGCTTGACTTTTCTTCCTTTTCGGTCGTCGAGATCCATCGCCCGCAGGCGATGGAAACCGAGTGCCGCGCGAGAGAATCTGTGGCAATACCGGCAGCGCTGTCCTCGAAGAAGAAGCGGCTGATGACCCCACCGGCGGAGGGCCGCCAAATCTGCCGCCCTTGAAGTGGCGAGGTCCGTGATCCTGCGGCCCCGAGGCCGCGGGAAGCGTCGGCCTTCGCCGATCGTTGATCCCTCCGCCGCTGCTGCAGCGTCGAGGCTCGAAGAGCCCCAGCCAGCGCCCTGTTGAAGGCGGCGATGGCGTCTTCATCAAGCTCCACAGGCGTCGAGCTCGAGGCGCCGATCGAAGGAGAAACCTTTGATGAAGAGTTGCTCGCCTCCGCTGGAATTGGCGCTGGTCGGCAGCGGACAGCAGCGGCGAGCACGAGGAGGAGGCTGCTGCGGAAGCTGTTGTCGCTCTACCGCGCCCGACAGGCCAAGCTGGTATCGAGCGCTTATCACGAAGGCGGGGCGGATATCGAAGCGGGAAGAGCTCGGGGCCTTAACCGAGAAGCTCTCCGGTCCTGGCGAGAGGCGGGAAGCGACTTCGCCGAGAGTGTAAAGCTTTCCTCCTCGAGAAGGCTGAAGTTGAAGAGCAACAACGGCTTGCTGCCGAGAAGCTATCTGCTTGAGGAAAGGCGAGTTAGGCGCGGAAGGTTAACCTTGACAGCCACGAGGAGGAGCTTGCAGCGTGAAAACATTCGGCGGGGCTCTCAAGGAAGCGAGAGGATCTTGCCGCAGCTGCGAGGCCACCAGAAGGAGCTGGAGGCAGAGGTGGGCGCAGGCTGGAGGCCGATCTCAAGGTGGCGAGGAGCTTGCTATGCTCAAGCGTGGCCGAGAAGGATGCCTACACCCTTGGCGAGCTGCAGGGTCGTCTCGCCGAGGAGAGCAGGAGCTTAGTGCCGCCAAGGACTCCAGCGCAGATCTTGATTTGAAGCTGACTACTTTGACCAAGGCGCTGGGCGGCGCCGAGAGAGGCGGGAGGTGGCCTTGGAGGAGAAGATCAAGGCCGACAAAGGCGCTGCTTTGGCGAAGTCTTGCTGCCGCCTAGAACACTTTTAGGGTGAATGTGGAGCCTTTGGACCGAGGGTCTCGTGGATGTTACCGCAGCCATCGACGGGGGGCAGCGAGCCGGGGATGGAGGATCTCGGGTATTCCTCCGATGAGCACCTCCAACCCAGCGCCAAGCTCAACTTGTTCTTCAAAGGCGTGGCGACGGCCCTCCAGCGACTCGGGAGAAGATCCCAAAGCAGCTGGCCGGCGAGTCGCGCCCGGATCTCTTGTGAGGAGCTCTTCAAAAGTTGCTGGTGAAGGTGGCCTTCCGCAACCCAGGCCTCAACCTCACCAACGTCCTCAGGACCTTGCCGCCGGATGCTGATCAGGAAGCGCTCATGTCACATCCCTAGTTCTGGTATGACCAAGACTAGCTGGTCATTTGTGCATCATGTTTAAATTTCATTTAAATTTGAAATGGGGATTTGTGAAACCCTCAGAATCATTTCTGGAAATGACCCAAATAAAAATTGCTTCAATTTGGCCCAAGAAAATGTTCCTGTTTCCTCTAAAAATATTGGTCAGAGGTAAAATTCCAACTAATATTTTTGGGAGCTCAGAAGTATTTATTTTTGGCCATTTGAATTAATGCAGTAAATATTTGCCTTGGATATATATATGTTATATATATAATATATGTCCAAAAATTATGCTAGTTGTTGAGGAGCTCTGGAATAATACCACTAGCCCCTACAAAAATTGGCATAAGTTAATAAAATGGTTTAGTATTTTATTTAAATCAAAACAAATGTCAGAAAAATAGAAAAGAAAACAAAAAGGGAAAAACCTAACTTGGGCCACTTACATGCTGCAGCCTTTGTCTGATTTGGCCTGGCCTAGCAGCAGCCCAGCCCACCACCGTCGTCGTCCTCCTGGCGCCCGATCGTGGCGTGTGGCCCAGCGCCTTGCTCCCAGCAGCATGGGCGCCACGCCACCAGCCTGCTGGCGTCCTCCTCGTCGCCTGGATGCCCGGACGCCGCCCGCGCCGCCCAGTCCTCCCCACTCTCTCGCTCTCCCTCCTCCCTGGACCTTCCCTCTCCCCGTGCCCGAAGCGCTGCCGCCGCCGCAGCTCACCGCCGACGCGCTCCCCGCCGTCCCCTCGCCCCTCCGTGGAGTCCACGAGCTCCACCACGACTCCCTCGTCCTCTCCGTCAAGCCACGCGCCTCGGGAGGCCTTGGAGCGCCTCCATCGACGCCGTCTTCATCTCCGGTCGCCGGAGATCGCCTTCGCCGCCTCGCTGGTTCCAGCCCCTCCCCGAGCTCGCCGACCGCCTCGTCCGAACCGCCGTGAGCTCTACTTCGTTTCCCCCCTTCCTGCCCGGCTCGTTTGCCCCGTCTAGCTAGCTCAACCACCGCGCCCGCAAGCTCCTCGCCGCCGGCCATGGAGCCACCGTGGCCACAACTGCCACAGCTCGCAACCCAGCTCACCGCTGTCCTCAATACCCTCCCGCGCGTCGTTTGCACCCAACCGCAACCCCCCTAGTGCCCCGTAGCACCTAACCCACACGCACCCGACTCCGGCCACCGCCCCGAGCTTCGCTCCGGCGAGCTCCGGTCGCCCCTGCCTCTCCCACTTGCTCCAATCGGTGCGGACGAGCGCTGGCTCCTCGCCCGTGGTCTCTGCCGCCCAAATGGTCGCCGGAGTGACGATCCCGAGCCCTCCGCCAGCGTCTGCCTCGCCCGGCTGACTAGGCGCCCGGCTAGACTAGCCATGGCCAGGATAGGCCAGGTCAACCCCGCTAACTAAGCTCCTTGTGGCGCTGACATGTGGGGCCCGGCCCTGCTAATTTTTTTAGTTTAGGATTAGTTTAGCAACTAATTAACTCTGTTAACTAACTATGGCACTGACATGTGGACCCCACACGTCAGGTTTGACCCGATCGATCATGCGATTGACTTCTTGGCGTCATGCTTATCGATCTTGTGCGATATTTGATTTTCTGGTATTAAATAAATCATGAAATTCCAGAATATATTCAAAACTTCAAAAATTCATATAAATTCAAGCGTAGCTCAGATTGAAATAATTTATATATGAAAAATTATCAGAAAAATGCAATCTTTCCATCTGTACCAGTTTCATGCATGACAAACCAACCTAAACCTGCTGTATAGGTGAAAACATGTAAATGGCATTTATAAGAGCTTAATTTGGAGTTGCATTTTAACCCTTGGTTCAAATGGACTTCATTCAAATTGAATACTAGTTGCATTAGCTCAAACAGCATCACATCTACATGCCATGTTCATGCATCATATTGTTGCATATGATTGTGTATTGATTACCGGCACCGGTCCTTCTCGATAGGTCCCTGCTCAGGAGGCGTTCTAGAGTACACATCGTGAAGCGGTGCCCTCCTTGTTGATTTACCGAGCAAGCAAACCCCTTGTTCATTCCGATACAATCCTACTCTCTCGCTCCTGCTCTCGGTTATTGCATTAGGACAACAACGATTCATCTGCTACTTTGTGCTGCGGTAGTTGAACCCATTCCTCTACATGACTGTCATTGCCACGATAAATAGTTGAAACCCACTAGCATGTGTAGGAGTTGATTGAGCCATGTTGTGTTCCTACCATGCTATACCTGCTATTGCTTAGAGTTGTTTCAGATCTGATTCATTGGGAATGAATTGGAGTGCAGTTCTATGTTACGATCTTTGAGAGTGAAGTGTGTGAACACGATTTGGTAAAGGTAGCGGTGAGAGGCCATGTAGGAGTACATGGTGGGTTGTCTCCTTGGAACCGTCCTTAAGCACTGAGTTCTATGTATGTTATCCAATGACTCGATACTACCACACATTGGGTTCGGTAACTCGACCCTCTCGACTTATTAACCAACTTGATCTCTGTCCGAGAGTCGCAACTAGTTTGGTGTTTGTAGGTAGTGCTATTTTTCTACCAAGTGGCACCCGGCGAGGTGGGCTTAGGACAGACTAAACACAGGTGTACGGTGTACCAAGTGGCACCGGATGGTGGGCTTGGGAACCCTACTCACATCGTTTGGGGCCGTGGCGACACCGGCGGATCTCCTTGCGGATGGAACCGAATAGGCGATAAACACAGGCTAGAGTCTTGTGTGGTTAGTCGGTCGTGGCGAAACCCTCGCCGGAGCTTCCGTTGAAGGTTGCCGAGATACATAGCGTGTATATGGCGGTAAGTGGCGAGGCGTGTGTGAAGAAGTACACCCTGCGGGGTTATCATGATCTATTCGAATAGCCGTGTCCTCGGTTATGGACTTCTTGGATGCTTCGTGGTACATAGACAACTTGAAGTGGATACTCTAAAATGCTCAAGACAAGTGTGAGTGCTATGGATGGCCTTCTCGTATGGAGCGGGGATGAATCCATAGTAGTGTATTGTGTGGTGACTAGTGGACTCATGTGCGCCATATCACCTCGAAGAAGTTCTTGTAGTCGTAGAACAGGATAGCCACGAGTCAAAGCTGGCTTGCTGCAACTAAACTCCACATTACATTCTTGATACTAATGCATGTATAATAGGATCGATGTAAGTCTTCTTGAGTACCTTTGTACTCACGTTGCTTTATTTATGTTTTTGCAGCGGAGACTTGGTCTTACTAGTAGTTCGCTTGGACTTGACGAGTAGCTTGTTACCTCAGCTACGATCTTGTACCCTTAGGGAGGGTCTTGTAGATAGTCAGGCTTCTTAGCCTTTTTCTTTTGTAGTTATGCGTACTCGGACATGTAATGCTTCCGCTTGTTGCTTTTATGCTCACGAATGATGGGTCATGTGACCCTGTTTGTATTATTGCTATGTGGCTCTTGAGCCTTTACCTATATGAGTTTGCGTTATGTTGTGATGCCATGTTGTACAGCACATACTTGCATGTTATGCGTACATGTAACTTGTATTGCTATGTGTGGGATCCGACAACCTAGTTGTTTATCCTTGGTAGCCTCTCTTATGGGGAAATGTAGTCTCGTGCTACGGCGATAGTAGTCCGCTATAGCCGGTTCACGGAGTCCTGCTAGCCACACTACTACTTGGACACTTGACTGGCGGCATGTGTTTCACCGTTCCTATATACATCCCTTGAAAATGTCACGCGGTGATATTGAGTCTGCCTAGCTTGCTACAGCCGGGATACGGAGTCTGTTAGCCAGTGCTACAGCCGAATTCATCGTTGATGACCGACATGCTCGATGTGATTCATGTATGCCTGTCCCCATAGGTTAGTGCCACTTTGGGTTCACGACTAGTCATGTCGGCCCGGGTTCTCTGTCATATGGATGCTAGCGACACTATCATATATGTGAGCCAAAAGGCGCAAACGGTCCCGGGCCATGGTAAGGCGACACCCGTGGGAATACCGTGCGTGAGGCCGCAAAGTGATATGATGTGTTACATGCTAGATCGATGTGACTTAGGATCGGGGTCCCGACAGCTTTGGTATCAGAGGCTGACTGCCTGTAGGATTTCCAAGCCAACCCGGTCGAAGTTGAGTCTAGAAATTCTTTAGTTATGTAAGGAATTGATTGTGGAAGGAGCGTAAGGCTCTTTTACTCCTTTACCTCATGGCCCTCGATCTGAGTCGTCCTATCTTTCCTACGGGGTTAAGGAACTAGGCTTTATCTTCTGTCTATCAGGATCACGTGTTACTACTCCGTAGCTCCATAGGGTTGGTTGATCAGAGTCATACCCCAGTTTTTGATTACCTCCGGTGTAGTCTGTTTAGTAATATCTCAGAACCTTGAGTGGAGATGTTGAGTATGTTACTACCCCATTTTAGCAGGATGTCTCATTTTGAGCATTTTACTGCCGTTATGCTGCCGGAATTGCCCTAGGAGTTCGAGAGTTACTAATTTCTGTGGCCTACATTTTTCAGTCTATAGTTGATGTTGATTCCGTCCTTGGTTTCGTTTCTCAGGATGTCACCAGTTAAGCGAAGTTACATTGCTTGTAGTCGAAACCGTGGAGATGGTAGGGATGAGGATCCTCCGACCAGCCTTCATTGGCGAGTTTATGTTAGAGATGGAAGGAACAAGCGTGAGTCTAACGCTTGTTAGCGCGTGTCGAGAGAACACCGCACATCAGTCCAAAGTGCGCAACCATTCATGACTTCATTAAGCTTGCATCCACCTACCTTTCATCATTCCATCGAGCCACTCGATGCGGATGGCCAGCTCCGTAGTATCACCGCAAGCTCCGTTCTGCGACGTGGCTGAAAGTGACAAGGTCACCTATGCTGCATACCTCACGGAAGGTCATGCTAGTCTTTGGTGGCGAACTATGAGGCTATGCTTCTAGCTGGCGATTCCAACACGGAGAGATTTCACCGAGGCTCTTCGCGAGCATCACATTCATGAAGCCCTCATCGATCGCAAGAGAAGAGTTACGTAGTTTCACCCGAGTAAGATGGTTGTTGATGCTTCTGAGAGTTTGAGAACCTTGCCGCTATGCTACATAAGAGGTGTCCACGGATGCCAAGAAGCGAGCTAGGTTCGGAAGGTCTCAACCCCAAGTTGCGTCGTGATCTCCACCTGCATCATTGTGATACATTCCAAGCTCTTGTGAACAAGGCCATTAATGCGAGACATCTCAGCTCACTTCGAGGAGTCTCGTAAGCACACCCGTGATTTGGTTTCTTCCTCCGGTTCTAGTTCGCGAAGCGCGGTTTGGATTCGAACTCTGCTCTTCCACCGGTTATTCACGAGGCCATCCCATGTGGCGCCTCACCTAGTTCAGTTACATGCTCCACCCAGGCCTATTGGTAGACCACTGGTCAATGCGGGTCCACGTCCTACTTCAGGGACTTGCTTCACATGCGGAGAGCCAGGACACTATGCACGTGACTGCTCTCAAGCCAGTTTTGCTCCATCCCAGCCCGAGGAGCCTGTTGGCTGTGTTAAGCCATCACGCAAGATGATCAATGTTAAGTCAGCTCCCACTGATCGTGGACATGTGCATCACATTCAGCTAAAGATGCTCATGATGATCCGGATGTTGATCTTGGTACACTCCTTGTCAACTGCGATCCAGCTTCGGTTCTATTCGATACCGGAGCATCTCATTCCTTCATTTCTGAAAGCTATGCTAACTTGCACAACATATCATTTTGTGATATGCCCTGTCCACTAGTCATTCAAAACCCTGGATCCAAATGGCAAACTTCTAGTGTAAGCCATGGTAATGAAATCCTTGTTGACAGACTTGTATTCCTTGCCTCACTTATAGCCCTCAAGTCCACAGATATTAACGTCATCTTGGGTATGGACTGGATGAAAGCTCATTATGCCAAGATTGATTGTTTCACTAGGTTTGTTCAGCTTACACACCCATCGGCAAGATAGTCCTTTGTCTCCACTAGAGTTGCAAGCGACAACTCTATTCTCTTAATGCCAGCCCTCTTCCGGATCTTGAAGATATCCCGATAGTCCGTGACTTTCCGGATGTCTTTCGGAGGAACTGCCGGTATTCCACAGCGGAGATGTAGAGTTCTTCATAGATCTTATCCGGGAACAGCTCCAATCTCTAGGAGACCTTACAAGATGACACCCTTAGAACTATCCGAGCTTAGAAACAACTTGATGAGTCCTTGCAAAAGGGTTTCATCCGTCCTAGTTCTTCTCCTTGGGCTTGCCCATCCTCTTCATCAAGAAGAAGGATGGTGCGGACGGATGGTTGTAGATTATCGTCCGTTAATTTGGTCACGATAAAGAACAAGTATCCGCTCCCGGGATCAACGACACTGTATGATCAGCTCGCTGGATCCTCGATCTTTTCAAGATGGATTTGAGGTTAGGCTACCACCAAATCAAGATCGAAAACAGGGACATTCCCAAGACAGCCTTTGTCACTCGTTATGGCGGTCGAGTACACCGTCATGTCCTTTGGTCTAACCAACGCTCCAGCTACATTCTCCGCTTGATGAACTCGATCTTCATGGAGTACCTAGATAAGTTAAATAGTGGTTTACCTCGATGATATTCTTATTTACTCGAAGAGCGAGGAAGAGCATGCCGAACATCTTAGACTTGTGTTAGAAAAACTCGAGAGCACCGCCTTTATGCCAAGTTCTCCAAGTGTGAATTTTGGTTGCGGAAGTGACCTATCTAGGCCACGTAATCTACGGTAAGGGTATTGCTGTTAATCCAGAGAGTTAAGGCCGTTCTTGATTGGACTCCACGAAACAGTTAAACAAGTTAGGAGTTTCCTTGGTCTAGCCAGCTATTGTCGCCGCTTTGTTGAAAACTTCACCAAAGTAGCCAAACCCCTCACGGAACTTCTCAAGAAATATAAAAAGTTTGAGTGGTCCCCATAGTGTGAGTACAGTTTTCGAGAACTGAAAAGGCGCGACTTCTGCTCCCATACTTGTGCCACGGTTTCACTAAAGACTTTGTTATCTACTCTGACGCCTCACAGACAGGGACTAGGTTGCATTCTTATGCAAGATCGTCATGTGATTGCCTATGCATCTCGTCAAGTTGCATCCACATGAGGAGAATTATCCTACACATGATCTAGAGCTTGCAGCCGTAGTCTATGCACTCAAGACTGGCGACACTACCTTCTTGCTAAGCGTTGCGAGATTTACACGATCACGAGTCTCAAGTATATCTTCACCCAACCAGATTTGAACCTTAGGCAAAGGCGATTGTTGGAGTTGATCTCAGATTATGATCTGGGGATTACCTACACCCGAGCAAAGCCAATGTCATGGCTGATCGCTAAATCATAAATCCTATTGCAACAATCTCATGTTGCAGCGAGGTCAACCACTTCTCCATGAGGAATTCTGTAAGCTTAACCTTCACATTGCTCCTCACAGTTCCTTTCTACCTTGGTGGCGAAACCTACTCTTGTGGATCATATCATAGAAGCCCGAAGCATGATCTGAGGATTGCGGATCAAGAGAAACATTGCCAAGGGTATTGCTGGTAGTTTCTCTATAGATGATCGAGGTGTCGTTTTCTTTGGGAACCGCTTGGTGGTCCCCAAGAAGCAACATCTTCGACAATTGATTCTTAAGGAGGCATGAATCTCCCTCACGATTCATCCGGTAGTACTAAGATGTATCGGGACCTCGCGGAGGTTACGGTGGACTAGGATGAAGAGAAAATCGCTCGGTTTATTGCTAAGCTGCGGCGTTTGTCGTCGCGTTAAAGCGAGCATCAAAGGCCTGCTAGCACCCTTCAGCCTTTAGCCATTCACGAGTGGAAATGGGATAAAGTTGGTATGGACTTCATCACCGGCTTTCCCGGGACCAAGAAAGGAATAATGCTATCTTCGTAGTCATTGATCGTCTCTCCAAAGTGGCACACTTCCTTCTGTTAGAGAGTATCACTGCTAGTCAGCTCGCTGACTTATACATTCTCGAATAGTGTCACTTCATGGTGTTCCACTAGAGATCAATTCAGACCGTGGCAGTCTTTTCACTTCTCATTTATGGGAGAGTTTCCAAACTGCCATGGGCACCCATCTTTCCTTCAGTACCGCTTTCCACCCTCAATCAAGTGGTCAGGTGGAAAGGGTCAACCAAATTCTCGAAGACATGCTTAGAGCTTGCGTTATCTCATTCGGTATGGATTGGGAGAAATGTCTTCCTTTTGCCGAGTTTGCTTATAACAATAGCTATCAATCCAGTCTCAAAGCTCCTTTTGAGATTCTCTATGGGCGAAGATGTCGAACACCTTTGAACTGGTGAAACGGTGAAAGACAATTCTTTGGACGGATATGATCCGGGAGGCGAGAAGAGCAAGTTCGCATCATTAGTGAGAATTTGAAAACAGCCCAATCTCGTCAAAAGAGCCGATATGACCGTCGTCATAAGGAAGTGGCTTATGAAGTTGGCGACAAGGCTTACCTTGAGTTACTCCTCTAAAGGGTACCCATCGTTTGATATCAAGGGCAAGTTGGCTCCTCGTTACATTGGTCCCTTCGCATTCTCGCTAAGCGAGGAGAGGTTGCCTACCAATTGGAACTACCCCACATCTTTCGAGTGCATGATGTCTTCCCGTCTCTCAACTCAGGCGTTGCTTCTCGGATCCAATCCATGGAGTGGACCATGAAGCAGCTTGATCTCCAAGATAACCTCACATACCGAGTACCGGTTCGCATTCTTGATCAAGCGAGGCGTGTTACTCGACGTCGAACATCAAGTTTCTCAAGGTTCGATGGTCTCATCATTCCGAGAGAAGCTACTTGGGGCGAGAAGATCGTCTTCGATTGGAGTACCCCACCTATTTTCGTCGACCCACAGAATCTCGGGGCGAGATTCTTTCAAGTGAGGCGAGTTGTCACATCCTAGTTCGGTATGACCTAGACTAGCTGGTCATTTGTGCATCATGTTTAAATTTCATTTAAATTTGAAATGGGGATTTGTGAAACCCTCGAATCATTTAGGAAATGACCCAAATAAAAATTGCTTCAATTTGGCCCAAGAAAATGTTCTGTTTCCTCTAAAAATATTGGTGAGAGGTAAAATTCAACCAATATTTTTGGGAGCTCAAAGTATTTATTTTGGCCATTTGAATTAATCAGATAATTATTTGCCTTGGATATATATATGTTATATCTATAATATATGTCCAAAAATTATGCTAGTTGTTGAGGAGCTCGGAATAATACCACTAGCCCTACAAAAATTGGCATAAGTTAATAAAATGGTTTAGTATTTTATTTAAATCAAAACAAATGTCGAGAAAAAAAAAGAAAACAAAAGGGAAAAAACCTACTTGGGCCCTTACATGCAGCCGGACCCTTTGTCTTGATTTAGCCTGGCCCAGCAGGCCCAGCCCACCACCGCCGTCGTCCTCCTGGCGCCCGATCGGCCAGGCGTGTGGCCAGCCAGCACGCACCAGCATGGCGCATGCCACGCCACCTGCACTGGCGTCCTCCTCGTCGCCTGGATGCCCAGACACGCCATGCGCCGCCCGGTCCTCCCCCACTCTCTCTCGCTCTCCCTCCTCCCCTGGACCTCTCCCTCTCCCCGCGCCCGAAGCGCTGCCGCCGCCGCAGCTCACCGCCGACGCGCTCCCCGCCGTCCCCTCGCCCCTCCGTGGAGTCCACGAGCTCCGCCACGACTCCCTCGTCCTCTCCGTCAAGCCACGCGCCTCGGGAGGCCTTGGAGCGACTCCATCGACGCCGTCTTCATCTCCGGTCGCTGGAGATCGCCTTCGCCGCCTCGCTGGTTACAGCCCCTCCCCGAGCTCGCCGACCGCCTCGTCCGAACCGCCGTGAGCTCTACTTTGTTTCCACCGTCCTCCCCGGCTCGTTTGCCCCGTCTAGCTAGCTCAACCACCGCGCCCGCAAGCTCCTCGCCGCCGGCCATGGTGCCACCGTGGCCACAGCTGCCACAGCTCGCAACCGAGCTCACCGCCGTCCTTAGTGCCCTCTCGCGCATCGTTTGCACCCAACCGCAACCCCCCTAGTGCCCCGTAGCACCTAACCCGCATGCACCCGACTCCGGCCACCGCCCCGAGCTTCGCTCCGGCGAGCTCCGGTCGCCCCTGCCTCTCCCACTTGCTCCAATTGGTGCGGACAAGCGCTGGCTCCTCGCCCGTGGTCTCCGCCGCCCAAATGGTCGCCAGAGCGACGGTCCCGAGCCCTCCGCCGCGTTCGGCCTCGCCCGGCGACTAGGCAGCCGGGCGGATTGACCGGGTCAACCCCGCTAACTAAGCTCCTTGTGGCGACATGTGGGGCCCGGCCACTGCTAATTTTTAGTTTAGGATTAGTTTAGCAACTAATTAACTCTGTTAACTAACTATGGCAGCGGCGTGTGGACCCCACGTCGGGTTTGACTTGATCGATCGCGATTGACTTCTTTGGCGTCATGCTTCTGCGATCTTGTGCGATATTTGATTTTCTGGTATTAAATAAATCAGGAAATTCCAGAATATATTCAAAACTTCAAAAATTCATATAAATTCAACCGTAGCTCATATTGAAATAATTTATATATGAAAAATTATCAAAAAAATGCAATCTTTCCATCTATACCAGTTTCATGCATGACAAACCAACCTAAACCTGCTGTATCGGTGAAAACATGTAAATGGCATTTATAAGAGCTTAATTTGGAGTTGCATTTTAACCCTTGGTTCAAATGGACTTCATTCAAATTGAATACTAGTTGCATTAGCTCAAACAGCATTACATCTACATGCCATGTTCATGCATCATATTGTTGCATATGATTGTGTATTGATTGCCGGCACCGTTCCTTCTCGATAGGTCTGCTCAGGAGGCGTTCAGTACACATGCGTGAGCGGTGCCCTCCTTGTTGATTTACCGGCAAGCAAACCCCTTGTTCATTCGATACAATCCTACTCTCTCGCTCCTGCTCTCGGTTATTGCATTAGGACAACAATGATTCATACGCTACTTTGTGCTGCGGTAGTTGAACCCATTCCTTTGCATGACTGTCATTGCCACGATAAATAGTTGAAACCCACTAGCATGTGTAGGAGTTGATTGAGCCATGTTGTGTTCCTACCATGCTATGCCTGCTATTGCTTAGAGTTGTGTCGGTCGATTCATTGGGAATGAATTGGAGTGCAGTTCTATGTTACGATCTTTGAGAGTGAAGTGTGTGACCACGATTTGGTAAAGGTAGCGGTGTGAGGCCATGTAGGAGTACATGGTGGGTTGTCTCACTGGAACCGTCCTTAAGCACTGAGTTCTATGTATGTTGTCCAATGACTCGATACTACCACATATTGGGTTCCGGTAACTCGACCCCTCTCGACTTATTAACCAACTTGATCTCTGTCCAGGAGTCACAACTAGTTTCTGGTGTTTGTAGGTAGTGCTATTTTTCTACCAAGTGTCACCCGGCAGGGTGGGCTTAGGACAGACTAAACACAGGTGTACGGTGTACCAAGTGGCACCGGATGGTGGGCTTAGGAACCCTTCTCACATCGTTTGGGGCCGTGGCGACACCCGGCGGATCTCCTTGCGGATGGAACCGAATAGGCGATAAACACTGGGCTAGAGTCTTGTGTGGTTAGTCGGTCGTGGCCGACACCCTCGCCAGAGCTTCCGCTTGAAGGTTGCGAGATACATGGCGTGTATATGGCGGTAAGTGGCGAGGCGTGTGTGAAGAAGTACACCCTGCGGGGTTATCATGATCTATTGAATAGCCGTGTCCTCGGTTATGGACTTCTTGGATGCTTCGTGGTACATAGACAACTTGAAGTGGATACTCTAAAATGCTCAAGACAAGTGTGAGTGCTATGGATGGCCTTCTCGTATGGAGGCGGGGATGAATCCATAGTAGTGTATTGTGTGGTGACTAGTGGACTGCGTGTGCATCCATATCACCTCGAAGAAGTTCTTGTAGTCGTAGAACAGGATAGCCACGAGTCAAAGCTGGCTTGCTGCAACTAAACTCCACATTACCTTCTTGATACTAATGCATGTATAATAGGATCGATGTAAGTCTTCTGAGTACCTTTGTACTCACGTTGCTTTATTTATGTTTTTGCTGCGGAGACTTGGTCTTACTAGTAGTTCGCTTGGACTTGACAAGTAGCTTGTTACCTCAGCTACGATCTTGTACCCTTAGGAGGGTCTTGTAGATAGTCGGGCTTCTCAGCCTTTTTCTTTTGTAGTTATGCGTACTCGGACATGTAATGCTTCCGCTTGTTGCTTGTATGCTCTGAATGATGGGTCATGTGACCCTGTTTGTATTATTGCTATGTGGCTCTTGAGCCTTTACCTATATGAGTTTGCGTTATGTTGTGATGCCATGTTGTACAACACATACTTGCATGTTATGCGTCGTGTAACTTGTATTGCTATGTGTGGGATCCGACAACCTAGTTGTTTATCCTTGGTAGCCTCTCTTATGGGAAATGTAGTCTCGTGCTTACGGCGATAGTAGTCCGCTTCTGCCGGTTCACGAGTCCTGCTAGCCAGCACTCTGCTTGGACACTTGGCGGCGGCATGTGTTTCGCCGTTCCTATGTACATCCCTTGAAATGTCGCAGCGGTGATATTGAGTCTGCCTAGCTGCTACTGCCGGGATACGGAGTCTGTTAGCCAGTGCTACAGCCGAATTCATACGTTGATGACCGACATACTTGATGTGATTCATGTATGCTGTCCCCATAGGTTAGTGCCATTTTGGGTTCACGACTAGTCATGTCGGCCGGGTTCTCTGTCATATGGATGCTAGCGACACTATCATATCGTGAGCCAAAAGCGCATAAGCGGTCCGGGCCATGGTAAGGCGACACCCGTGGGAATTCTGTGCGTGAGGCCGCAAAGTGATATGATGTGTTACATGCTAGATCGGTGTGACTTAGGATCGGGGTCCTGACAGCTCAAGACCCTTGTCGCACCCATTGTGGACAAGGTGAGCGGGATCAAGAGGGTTGAGGGCGATCGCGTAGATTAGGCCGCCCGTTTTCTCTTTTCCTTGTCGCTGCTGGTCATGTTATGAGAACAATCTGTTAGAGCTGCGACAAGCTATCTTGTAATATGACTCTATTTCGGGTAGCGACTGCTATGTTATTTCCTTTACTTGATTCCTTCCTTTGTATGTTTTGCCCTCGCTTTTAGGGAACTTGTCGGTGCGAGCACCTTAGCCATGGCGCTGAGTCTTGAGACGTCGGCCTCTTTGGCGGTGCCGCTTCTGACAAAAACCTTATGCAACTAGTCCCAGCTCACTTAAGTTGTTGAGCGGACTCGAAACAAAATGAGGCGCAACTAGCTACGAGTTGGTTCCTCCGCGCTGGGTTTTCCATACAAAGCACGGTTGTTCGAGGAAGATAACTTAAAATTTTAAAACTGATTGCTCAAATTTTAGCAACTTAGCTTTTCATCTTTTGCTTCGGTAAGTGAAACTTCACTGGAGCAGCTTGGTCCACTCCATTATCTTCTCCTTTCCCCGGCAAACTTGTGGGCGAGGAACCTTCCTCTCTTTGAGAAAGAAAGAAGAAAATAAAGATATGGAGCCTTACGGATCGTTATTGCTTACGGGGTAGGCGCTGCACAAAGTGTCGGATAACCATGCAAAAGAAAAGTAGAAAGCATGAAATTGACAATATGTGCGAGCACATGAGCTTTACTTATGCAGGGTCTGCGCCCGGCTTCGTCTGAAGGATTACATGCAACATCGGCAAGACTTGTACAAAAGGTGGTTGCGGAACAGGTTCCAACAACGCGCCCTCTGAGTAAAACTTACGAAGATGCTCAATGTTCGAGAGTTGCTCACGGAATGCCATCTTGGTCTCAAAGCGGACAACGCCGAGGCCTAGTGACTCGTTTCACCGGTAAGGCCTTCCCACTTGGCGTCAACTTGTTGGAATTCTTGGCGGACTGAGCGCGAAGAACAAGTCGCCTTCCTCGAGACTCTGGCGTTAACTGCGGCTATGGTAGCGGCGCACAGCTTCTTGGTATCGAGCAGCTCGTCAGCGGCTGAAGCGGTCCTCCTCAAGGAGCAGCGCATCATCTTATCGCATAGCTGCTCTTGCTCGAGCTCATCATAGCGAGCACTCGAGGTGACCCGTATATGAGTTCCATGGGAGAACTGCCTCTGCTCCATAGACTAGGCGAAAGGTGTGCGGCGGTGGCTCGATTTGGCGCCGTCTGATCGACCAAGAACCACCGGCAGCTCCTCAATCCGATTCTTTCCGCACTTGTGCAGCCTGTCGAAAGTCTTGGTCTTGAGCCCGCGCAGCACTTCGATCGCCCTCTCCGCTTGACCGTTACTTCTCGGATGAGCAGCGAAGCGAAGCGAACCTTGGCGCCAAGAACTTGGGCGTCTTGCATGAAGGTGCGGCTCGTGAATGCGTCTTTGTTGTCGGTGATGATCCTGTTAGGGATCCCGAAACAACAAAAAATCGACTGAAGAACTTGATGCGACTATCTTGTCACCTTCCTCCTTGCCTCCACTTGGCCACTTTGTGAACTTGTCGATCGGAGCGTACAAGTACTCAAAGCCCCGACAACTAGGGAAAGGGGCGAGGATGTCGAGCTCCCGGACCGAAAATGGCGGGATAAAGGGATCGTCTGGAGAGCTTGAGCTGGCTGGTGTATCTTCTTGGAATGGGCCTTGCACGCTTCACACTTGGTTACTTGTGCGATTGCATCACGGAGGCTGTCGGCCAAAAGAAACCTTGCGGAATGCTTTGCGGCAAGTGCTCTTCTTGAATGTGGTGACCACATATGCCTCCATGTATCTCTGCCGGCAGCTTTGTCCATCTTCGGTGAAAACACTTCAATTTCACACCGTTGAGTCTTCTTCTATCACGATGTGTCGTCGACAAACTGGTACATACTTGACTGCGGGCTACTCTTTCCGCTTCTTCTTGCTCTTGGGAAGTTCTCTGTCTGAAGGAAGCGGACAATCTCTTGTGCCCATCTTTGGAGCTTGCGGCTCGACAACAAGGACTAAAGGCACATCTGCTACTGCGGGAACATCCGCTTCTATGGCGAGAATCTGCGGCTCGGCCGGAGCTTGGCGTTCCCGGCAAGCTTGCGGAGCAAAACTTGTCGGGGCGTGCTTCAGCGGAACAAACCCTAGGGCTTGCGGGCAGACTGCTCCTCGGCACCCTGGTGTTGATCTTGAGGACCTTCTTGGCGGCGGCTTGGGGGCTCTGCGGAAAATAGTCACCAAATCAACTTCCTCTTCTTGTTCTGTCCGATTGATGGCGTTACTGAGCGGTTGAGTCTGTTTGCACACAAAGATCCCTGGTTCCATAGGTAATTTAAGTGCGGCGCACTTCGACAGGCCATCGGCAGTGTCGTTCTGAGCTCTTGGAACATGTTCCATCTGTAGGCCGTCAAAGTGCTCTTCCAGCTTTCTCACTTCATCAACGTAAGATTCCATCAATGGACTCTGATAATTCTTGTTCACTTGGCGGACGACAAGCTGCGAGTCACCCCTGACAATGAGCTTCTTGATCCCAAGGTCTGCTGCGATCCTGAGACCGGCAAGAAAACCTTCATACTCTGCAGTATTGTTCGATGCTTGCTCCTTGGGAAAGTGCATACGGACTACGTGCTTGAGGTGCTCTCGGTGGGTGCAACAAGTATGCGCCCTTTTGGCGCCTTGCGGCGAAGGCACCATCAAAGTACATCAGCCACTCTTTGCTTGCTTCCTTGGCGGGGATGCTCGTTTCGGAATTTCTTCATCTTGTGTTGGCGTCCATTCTGCTATGAACTCCGCCAATGCTCTGCTTTGGATAGTTGAAGTGCTCTCAAACTTGAGGCCAAAGCTTGACACTTCCGATGCCCACTCGACAATCCTGCACTTTGCTTACGGATTTTGCGATATCCTCTTGAGCGGAAAAGCAGTGGCGGCTGTGATCTCATGTGCTTGGTAGTAATGGCGCAGCTTTCTCGAGGCCATGAGAAGGCGAAAAGCAATTTCTGCACAGTACCTTGACCTAGCCCCATGCGAAGGGCCGACAAAGTAAACTGGGCGCTGCACCATTCTTTTCTGCATCTTCTCACAGCGCTGCGAGATCTATCTTTGTCGGGACCAGAGCTTGCCGGTGAAGTCCCCTGCTTGTCGCCGGATGCATCTGCCGTGGTTGCTGGCTCATCATCCGCCTCCCTCTCCGCTACTAACGCAGCACTAACCACTTGATTGGTTGCCGCTATATATAGCAGCAACTTCTCTTGTGGCTTAGGTGCGACAAGTGTTGGAGTGGAGGACGGGTATCTCTTTAAGTCCTACACAGCAGCCTCCGCTTCCGGAGTCCATTTCATTGGATCTGCCTTTTTCAATATTTTAAAAAATGGCAGGGCGTGCTCAGCAGACCTAGAGATAAACCTGCTGAGAGCAGCTACGCAACCAGCAAGTCTTCGTACATCCTTGACGCGCTTTGGTACTTCAATCTGCTCAATGGCCTTGATCTTGTCGGGATTGGCTTCAATTCCCCGCTGAGACACGAAGAATCCGAGAAGCTTGCCGGAGGGGACTCCAAACATACACTTCTCGGGGTTAAGCTTGAGGTTGATCTTGCGCAGATTTGCAAAGGTTTCGCCTAAATCTTGAATCAGAGTCGCCTGGTCCTTGCTCTTGACCACTATGTCATCCATGTAGGCTTCCCCATTTCTGTGTATTTGCGGCTCAAAAGCGTCATGGACTACCCTTGCAAATGTTGAACCAGCATTCTTTAAACCGAAAGGCATTAAATGCGAAACAGTGGGTGCCACATGGGGTGATGAATGCGGTCTTCTCCTCATCCTCTTACGCCATGAAGATCTGATGGTATCCTGAGTATGCATCAAGAAATGAAAGCAAGTCACATCCGGCCGTGGAGTCAACAATCTGGTCGATCGCGGCAAGGAAATGGGTCTTTGGGACAAGCTTTATTGACATCGGTAAAGTCGATCTGAGCCTCCATTTCCGTTTGCCTTGCGCGCGACTACAGGTTAGCCAACCACGTGGGATGGAGCACTCCTCGACAAGGCCTGCTGCTTCCAATTTCTTGATTTCTTCTGCGATGAATTATTATCGCTCCTTTGCTGCTTCGACTTTACGCTTGGCGGGCGCGCGCGAGGACGACGGCAAGATGGTGCTCGATTACTTTCACAGGAACACGGGGATGTCGAGGCGGTTGCCACAAATCGTCGATGTTACGCTGCGGGAAAGCAGCGGCGCTTTCTATTTAGGGTCGAGTGGCACCGATGGTAAAGGTACCACCAGTGCCATCCTCTTTAGCGGACACCTTCTTGGTCTCGGTGGAGCTGCCATTGTCTTCTTACACTTGCGGTGGAGCTCGATGGTGCGTCCTCGGCGGTAGCGCAGCACTCGAAGAGGTGTGCTTGCGGAGTGGGCATCGAACTCTTGCGGACTTTGTCTTCTTCTTCGCCCGGGAGCTTCAGCGGCAAGTGACTTGCGATCTCTTGCGGCTCTTGCTTCTGGTAGATCTTGTCGGCGCAGATAAGAGCATCCTTCTTGTCGCCGAGGGCAGAGATGACACTTATCGGGCTGGCATCTTGACATATTGTATGCATAATGAGAGGCTGCCATGAATTTGGCGAGTCTTTGGGCGGCGAGTATCCCATCGTAAGGCAATGGAAAGTCGACAACGTCAAAGTGACCCTCTCGATCCTGAAGTTCAACTTCGCTGCCAAATGTCACCGCAGCGTGATCTTTCCCTTGGTTTGCTCCTTCCGGATTGATTCCTTGGAATGTGCGGTTTCTGCGAGCTTCGCCATCGAGGATCTGGAGTTTACGGATTACGCGGAGGAGATCAGGTTCAAGCCGGCCCGCCGTCAACTAGCATCTTAGTGACCTTGAGGTTGCGGATAGTTGGTGAAACCAACATCGGCAAGCACCCGACCCGATTATGCGATCAGGGTGGTCCTCAATATCAAAGATGATAGGCGTCTTTGGACCATTCAGAGGTTTGCGTGACTCGGCGGGTGGTTACGCGCATTGACTTCCGCACCTTTGCTTGAGCTGGCGGTGTGAAGTGTCGCGAGAGAAGCACCGCCGTCAGCGCACAGGACCTCTGTGGCTTCTGGAACTCCTGCTCATCGGTCTCGTCATCATCCATATCTTCATCGTCGTCGTCATCTTCATCCTTGTCGCGGCCGCGGGGAGGTCTGTCTCCTTGCCGCTGCTTGGCCTTGCCGCGGCGTCCTCCTCGGCCGGGGCATTTCTTGCCGGCTCCTCCAGCACCTTCCTGGGCCTTCTCCTTGTCGCGTTGCTCGTATTCAGCCTTTTGCAGCTCGACAAGCTGCTCGACCTTCTTGCAGCTCTGGAGGTCATGGCCCTTGGTGTGGTGGATCTTGCAGTACTGTTTGTTGGAGCCGTCCTGCTTGTCGGCGACCGCCACAGCTTGGTAGTTGGTGCCTGCAGCAATCTCCTCGCCGGAGCTACCAGCTTTGGCTTTCTTGGCACCACCTCCGTTGCCGGACTGCTCAACGACTAGCACATCTTTGCCTTTCTTCTTCCTGTTGTTCCGCCGCCGGTTTTTCTTTGCCGGGGCAGCCTCCTCACTATCATATCCTCCTGCTTTTGTATTCTCTCCGGGGAGTTTCCTCCCTTCCTCAGCACGTGCACACTTGTCGGCCAGGGCATATAGCTCACTGACGTCTCTGATCTTGCACATCGCCATCTCCTCCCGCATCCTGCGGTTTCGCACGTTCGATGGAGCAGCGCTGATTACAGGCGGGGTGGACATCTGAGATGTTGTGCTGTATCGGCTGAATCTCTGAATGTACTTGTGCAGGGGCTCTCCTTCCTTCTGGGTGAGCATATGAAGGTCGCTCTCTTGGCCATGAGGCTTGCGGCCGCCCGTAAAGGCGCCGACAAACTGATGGCATAGGTCTGCCAGGAGGATATGGAGTTGTCCAGCAAGTGCATGAGCGAGATCGACATTGGGCTTGAGCACCAGCGAAGTAGTTGGCGGGATCTTGTCGTCCGCCCCGGCAGCTTGCACGCGATGGTGTAGATCTTGAGGAACTCCGGCGGATCGACTTGTCGTCGTACTTCTACAATGCGTTTGGCTTGAAATTCTTCGTCTTTGGGCCCTTTGGACTTGCCGTAACTCACGAGTGAACACAGGGCAACCTACGCGTCGGCAAGTCGCTGGTTCCCCGGTGCATGCATGTCGACGGAGGGCCCGGTAGCGCTGGTCGATTGGCGCCTCGCTTCTCTTGGCGCTCGATCACGAGTTCGGCGTCTTCTTGCTGTCGTTCGTGAAGAACTTGGCGCTGATCGCGACGAGCTCGTGGATCTAATGATGCGGTGGAGTCGCTGTCGAGGTGGATCCGGCGAGTCGGCGATCTTGGCCTTCGGGGTGGAGAGTGCATGGTGGTTGCACCCCCACCGGTTTCGCCGCGATCGGCTCGTGCCTGGCAGTCCTGCCGCGGCAGCGATGCACTCGGCTGCCGCGGAGTGTCGCCGTTGGCAAAGCCGATGAGACTCTGAATGGTGGCCCTCCATTCATCGATCTTGTCTGCCGTTGGAGGGTAATCTAGGAGCAGTTGACCTCGCGCCAGAGCTTCTACGGGAGTGGCGGGCGGCAGTGGCGAACGGCGCTAGGAGCGGGATATGCTCGGACTTCTAACTATGTTAGAAGGAGCAGTATCCCATCCAGGCGACCGTGCCTCGCTCGTGCCTGCATGTTGGCGTGCATGCTGGTCTTGAGCACCCCGAAATCCACCAGCTCGATCTTGGTCTAACGAACGTAAGGCCTTTATGAATACCATGATCTTTGTCGGTCCAGCGCCTCTGAGATGGGCGTGGTGCATGTCTTGAGACGCCGAGGTCTGCGCAGCCTTCTCCTTGGACCTGGCAGCACCGTGGGCTCCCTCGTCGATGCCCATTCTTCCACCGGCGTCTACCCCACCACCAGTTTGCTCCGGTGGTGGTGGGTTCGACATGGACGGAACAGCTGTCGCCGAAGCCTTCTTCTTCGGTGGCATGTCGATGAAGGAGATGAAGATCTAGCTCATGTGAACGTTGGATCAGGTTCACACAACCTCGACGCCCCCTACCTGGCGCGCCAAAGATGTCGGGGAAGCTGATCCACGTACACCTATGGGACCAGCGGACCGAGCCCCTTTCGGTTCGGCGGGGGGCGGAGATCGCATGAAGAGCGGATCGAGGCGAAGCACACGAGCAGTTTACCCAGCCGGAGCTCTCGGAGATAACACTCCTCTGCTGCATGTCTGAGTGTATTGAGTTCTTGCTCGGGAGCACTGAGTGCTACAGATACACGAGCTGCTAACGAGACCGAGCATGAGTGTTTTTCGCTTCGAACCCCCTCTCGTTGCGCATGGGCCTCCTTTTATATGCTAAAGGGTCTCCGACAGGTGGCAGCGTAGACAAGGGTAAAATGGAAAAGGAATTGCGGTTGGTACAACTACATGCAGTGTATCATACCTAACCACGGCGGCGGGGGACAAAGGCATTAAATGCCCGTCTATATCGCCCAAATAGTGCAAAAAGGACCGTCAGGGGCGTCACCGCTTGCCACGATGGCAATCTTGTCGCGTCGCTTGCCACCGCACCGCTGGCCGCACAGACCTCTTGCCACGCGCGCTGAAAGGTCGAGGCGACACGTTGGTGGATGTCTTTGGGCCTTGAGTCTGAGTGGTAGTGTGCGCGGCAAGCGCCTTGCAGCGATCGTTGTCTTGTCGCGTCCGGAAGCTTGTCGCTCACGGGCCTCGCCGGACGCGTGGCGGCGTCGCGGCAAGTTCCTGAGATGCCTTGGTTGGCCTTCCCGGCAAGCTCCTCTTGCCGGGGCCTTGTCTCCTTGGCTTGAATACTTTGTTCTTGAATGGCTCCAAAGGAAACACGGAGGACCTTGGCGGTCACCCGGCAAGCCTTGCCGCGGTGTGCTGCAACTGCCCGTGCACAAGTTCGGGATACTAGGGTACCCCTACTCTAGTACACCGACACAGGGCGCCTTCTTGGGGAGGAGGCGGCGGAGGCACCTCCTGATCCTCGCCTCCTGCGCCGGATGGAGGGCGAGGTAGCGAGAGGGATGGTATAGGAGAGCCCCCTCCGGCGCTAACGAGCTCGGTGATGCGGGTGAGCCAGTCCTCGTAGAGGTCATCGATGGGACGGTAGTGCAGGAGCTCACGCGCCAGGAGCAGCGCAGCGTGTGCGTCCGTGGAGGCGCGACGGGCGTGGGACGACGAACTGGCTGGAGTCAGCGACGGGGTGGCGGTGCGGCCTTCCCGCCGCACCGAAGGATGTAGGGACGAGGCCTGCCGCTCGTTCCCCGCTGGGCCGGTGGCGGTGTTGGCGGCGGCGGCAGGCGACCGCCGGCGGGTGCCGTCTGGCGGCAGCAGGTGGCGAAACAGCCCGACCCTCGCGGGCTCGGCGGCGTCGACCATGGACCGACGGAAGATCACACGCGACTAAGCGGAAGGAAGATTCAGCGCACCCTACTGGCGCGCCAAATGTCGGATTTCGGGTTCCGGTAGATCCTTGAGGTTCGAACTCTGGGGTGCGCACGGAGATCTTTCCCCTACCAGCTCACGTCTCGAAGTCTCGCAAAGGATCTAGGCTAGAAATAAGAACACACAAGGGACATGAGATTTATACTGGTTTAGGCCACCATTGTGGTGTAATACCCTACTCCAGTGTGTGGTGTGGTGGATTGCCTCAGGGGCTGATGATGAATAGTACAAAGGGAGCACAGCCTCGCGAGGGCTGTTCTTGAGCTGGTGCGATGAATTGCTTGGGTGAGTTTAGTCGCCTTTCTCTCATCTATCCGTGATCTGGATCCTCTTCCTTCTACTGTGGTGGCTAGTCCTATTTATAGAGGGAGGCCCTGGGCCTCTTCCCAAATAATGAGCGGGAAGGGCGCCAACAATTGGCCATTTTGAAGGGGAACATCTAGTACACTTATCCTGACTAAAGTTGGTCTTCGGCTGCCAAGGCTCTGACGATGACGCCGTTCTGGGCTGCACGATGACCTCCATCGTACCGTTCTGCTGGTCTTGGTCTTGTTGCACCAAAACGGTAACCTTTGCCTGATGCCTTGGCCATGCTTGCCCCTTTGCCTTTGAAGGAAACAAGGATCTTGCCGGGCCGGCGCTGCTGGTCTCGATTGTCATGGCTTGCGTCAGGGGATCCTCGCGAGGTGCCCTTGCCTTGATCTCTCCGCCTCCTCGCGAGCCTGCCTGATGAGGCTTCTCCTGAGGAAACTTCCTGTCGTCCGCCCCACGAGGCTTGGCCCCTCGCGAGGGTCCTGAGCTTGAGCTGATGAAGCTCGGCTGCACTGGGCCCCCACTTGAGCCACGCCGCAGGCCGTAGGCAGGCAAGTCTGGAGACCCCCGTTCCCAGAACGCCGACAGCTTGTTGGTGGAGGGGGAGTATAAACTTTACCATTCTGGTTGGGAACCGCCTATAATGTGTGTAGCATGGAAGATATCTCCATCTCTTAGTTTCTATGTTGACAATGAAAGTATGCTGCTCAAAATATTATTTATCTCTATTTCAAAATCGAGCTCTGGCACCTCTACAAATCCCTGCTTTCCTCTGCGAAGGGCCTATCTATTTGCTTTTATGTTGAGTCATCACCCTCTTGTTAAAAGCACTAATTGGAGGCGCTTGCTGTCATTTGCATCCATTACTATTAATTTATATTGGGTATGACTATGACTGGATCTCTTTTAGCATGAATTACAATGTCTAGTCAGTCCTTGATCTTTAAAGGTGCTCTGCATTTATGTTTTGCGGTCTCAGAAAGGGCTAGCGAGATACCATCTTGTTATATTATATCATGATTGTTTTGAGAAAGTGTTGTCATTCGAGATTTATTATTATTGCTCGCTAGTTGATTATGCTATTGATATGAGTAAACATGAGACCTACGAGTTATTGCAAATGTGGTTAGTCATGATCTTTGCTGAAAACTTGAATGTTGGCTTTACATATTTACAACAACAAGAGCAAACAGAGTTTGTAAAAGTTTTTCTTTATCACTTTCTGTTTATCAACTGAATTGCTTGAGGACAAGCAAAGGTTTAAGCTTGGGGGAGTTGATACGTCTCCGTCGTATCTACTTTTCCAAACACTTTTGCCCTTGTTTTGGATCTAACTTGCATGATTTGAATGGAACTAACCCGGACTGATGCTGTTTTCAGCAGACTTTCCATGGTGTTATTTTTGTGCAGAAACAAAAGTTCTCGGAATGACATGAAACTCCGCGGAACGTCTTTTCATAAATAATAAAAAATCCTTGCCAAAGATGAAGACCAGGGGGCCCACACCCTGTCCACAAAGGTGGGGGGCGCACCCTCCCCCGTAGGGCACGCCCCCTACCTCATGGACCCCCTGGAGCTCCTCCGACGCCAACTCCAACTCTATATATTTGCTTTCGGAGAGAAAAAAATCAAGGAGAAGAAATCATCGCGTTTTACGATACGGAGCCGCCGCCAAGCCCTAAAACCTCTCGGGAGGGCTGATCTGGAGTCCGTTCGAGGCTCCGGAGAGGGGGATTTGTCGCCGTTTTCATCATCAACCATCCTCCATCACCAATTTAATGATGCTCACCGCCGTGCGTGAGTAATTCCATCGTAGGCTTGCTGGATGGTGGTGGGTTGGATGAGATCTATCATGTAATCGAGTTAGTTTTGTTAGGGTTTGATCCCTAGTATCCACTATGTTCTGAGATTGATGTTGCTATGACTTTGCTATGCTGAATGCTTGTCACTAGGGCCCGAGTGCCATGATTTCATATCTGAACCTATTATGTTTTCATGAATATATGTGTGTTCTTGATCCTATCTTGCAAGTCTACAGTCACCTACTATGTGTTATGATCCGGCAACCCCGAAGTGACAATAATCGGGACCACTCCCGGTGATGAACGTAGTTTGAGGAGTTCATGTATTCACTATGTGCTAATGCATTGTTCCGGTACAGTATTAAAAGGAGGCCTTAATATCCCTTAGTTTCCATTAGGACCCCGCTGCCCCAGGAGGGTAGGACAAAAGATGTCATGCAAGTTCTTTTCCATAAGCACGTATGACTATATTCGGAATACATGCCTACATTACATTGGTGAACTGGAGCTAGTTCTGTGTCACCCTATGTTATGATTGTTACATGATGAACCGCATCTCGCATAATTATCCATCACCGATCCAATGCCTACGAGCTTTTCCTATATTGGTTCTCGCTTATTTACTTTCCCGTTGCTATTGTTACAATCACTACAAAACACCAAAAATATTACTTTTGCTTCCGTTACTTTTGTTACCGTTACCACTACTATCATATTACTTTGCTACTAAGTACTTTGCTGCAGATATTAAGTTATCCAGGTGTGGTTGAATTGACAACTCAACTGCTAATACTTGAGAATATTCTTTGGCTCCCCTTGTGTCGAATCAATAAATTTGGGTTGAATACTCTACCCTCGAAAACTGTTGTGATCCCCTATACTTGTGGGTTATCAATGGGGCTGTGAGCGGGCGTCGTGTTAACGTCCCCCAATGGAGATATCCTCCAGTATGTAGTCCAAATATTATACACAGACACCAACAACGCAGCGGAATACGAGGCCTTATTGCACGGTCTTCGGATGGCCGTATCCATGGGCATACAACGCCTGGAGGTGCGCGGGGACTCAAACCTCACAATATCTCAAATAAATAGAGACTTTGATGCTAAAGATCCAAAGATGGCATCTTATCGCAATGCCGTCGTACAAATGCCGGCTCGGTTCGATGGGCTTGAATTTCATCACGTCGCCCGAGAAAGTAACCAGGCGGCGGACATCCTTGCTCGCATTGGCGCTAAGCGCGTCCCCGTCCCACCTAAAATCTTCCTGGAAAGGCTTTTTAAGCCATCCGTGTTGTGGCAAGGGGAGGGCGACAACAATAGTCCAGATCCGAACACGACCCCAGATTCTTAACAGGCTGATATCATCGGTGGGTCAGCCACCGAAATTACACCATCGGCCCATGGTCATTAAACTCGATTACGCATCCGTCTACCACCCGCAAAGCAACGGTCAAGTCGAATGAGCCAATGGTCTTATTATGAGCGGCATCAAGCCCAGACTAGTGCGGTCTTTGAAGGAATCAGACAAGCACTGGGTTGAGGAGCTCGACTCCGTACTATGGGGGCTGCGGACCACACCCGACCGTACTACTGGATACACACCTTTCTTCATGGTGTATGGCGCTGAGGTCGTGTTGCCCTGCGATATTATTCAGGACTCACCTCGAGTGCGTATGTATGAAGAGAGAGAAGCCGAGCTTGATCGGCAGGACAGCCTAGATGCCCTGAAGGAGGAGCGTGATGTCGCCAAAGCCTGTTCAACATTTTACCAACAGCAGGCTCGAAGATATCAAAGCAGAGAAGTACGGGCCAAGACTTACAACGTTGGCGAACTTCGTTCTCGCTGCGGAGAGAGAAAAACGACAAACTCAAGCCCAAATGGGAGGGTCCCTTCATAATTGACGAAGTTCTCACCGGTGGAGCATACCGTCTTCGTGATGCGTCAGACAATCGCCTCGAGCCGAACCCCTGGAACGTGGCCAGACTCTGAAGATTCTATGCCTAGCGCCGAACTACTTGTTTGTCTCCTTCTCCCCTGTATTTTCCATTATTTTTTTATTTTTTTCTCTCTTTTCCGATTACGTTTTCCTTTCTCGCTTTAAAAGCTTTGGTACGGCTCTGTGCGCACACCCTTGGCACATACATCTTTAAAATATGTATGTCCATTATACCTGGGGGCTTCTTGGACAGAAGCTTTTTATTATTATTCCTCGAGCATCAAGCTCTTCACATATGAGTTCTTCCATATGTACCTTTTCTTCGCCACTATATGCATCGATATGACTTAAGTTTTGGCCAAGCTGGGTTGCCTGGCTCCTTTGCTTATGCCCTACGTTCCCGTTAGTTCGGCTAGGGCATAAAGGGAGCACCTCTGCGATTGTTACTGCCGGGTCATCCGGATGTGTACCTCAGACTGGGTGAATCCGAAAGCTAGCGTTCTTAAGGTAATATTCGGTTGGTGAATAAAAGACGTTTTTTGCACTTACTCCATTGCAAACCCCCAGAAGTTACATACACTGTGATTTTTCCATCACAATTCGGACATGTACATTAATACATGCACACCTAGGGAAAGGAACCCTTAATGGAACTATTCTCTCTGGAAGATGTTTCTTACGATCTCAATGTAATATAACATAACTAGCAGGATACAACTTGTCTGTTTAAGCAACTATGACCCCCACGCCTAGTTTTCCAGCCATACCCTGGTCTATTCGGCTGCGAGGGTATTCAGAAACACTCCGCACCCTCAGGTCCGGAGGTTGAAGCGAAAAGGTCTGCCATGACAAATGCTATACAATTCAGCTAGAATTACACATGGTAAGGAAAGTACATAGTCACTTGGACTCAAACACTTCCTCCTCTATACCGTCCAACAGGCAGTCTAACTTACAATCCTGTTGGGAATATTTGGCGGCCACCTCTACTTGGTCATATACTAAACTAACGGGAATTTCTTCCCCATTCGACCCTAGCGGTCCGACCCGAGCCATGTGATTAGGATCCAGCTTGGTATATTGCATTTTCACCATGGCCCAGGCCTCTCGCGCATCTTCTCAGCAGGCCGATATCTTCCATAGTCAGATAGGCCGCCGTGCTCCCTTGAACAGCTCTACAAGCTCCTCCATACTTCCTGGAGGGGAGGCGGATGGCCACAGGGCCTTGGCAACACTCCGCATTGCCAGCCGAGCCTGCTCGTGCATTTGCGACAGCCTTTGCAGCCGGTCACTTGATGATCCGGACACCTCCTCGTCGGGAGGGTTCGTCAATATACCTGCAATCATAATTGTATCAGTTCCATTTATTTCCGAACTCCTTTCAAAATAGTTCATACACATACTGAATATACCGCCCCGCAACGTCCTGTTCTCCTTCACGGAGTCGGCTAAATGGGCTCGCACATCTTTCAATTCTTCGCCAAATGCGGTGTTGGAATCCTGTAGCTTGTTTTTCTCGTCCCTGACTCGGGTCAACACACGCTCGCCTGTGGCGTGTAGCCTTTTTGCCTCTTTTTCCCCTTCTTGGGTGATCTTCAACTTCTCTTCAAGTTGATCGGGCGATCCTATTATGCAATCAGCAACAATATTAGTACAGTTGGTATACAATTATCATTCCTCGATGGAGGGGAATATTACCAGAAGACGCCTTCTTGAAGTTTTCCAGTTTCGAGGTAACAGCATTCAGCTACGCCCGACACTGCTCCAGCTCTTGGGCTAGCAGGGCATACTTCTCGTTAAGGACATGTTTATACAATGATCCTTAAATCCGTTGTACCAACTACTTTCAGTCTCGAGGGCTACGGGCATATGGTTATCCTTTTCGGACGAAGAAAAAACTTACCTGCACATCTGTCAAATGTTGCTTTGTGGCTTTTCTAAGCCCATCTCAAGCAGCTCAGATGTATGCGTCAGCCGAGCTGAAGGCATTGAATGCCTCTTCCGAGAACTTGGGGTCTCGTGGGACAGCCTTGCAGCGCTGATGATTCATGGCGCTCTCTACTTCCGAGTTGGTAACGGACATGTCTTCCGAACCCTCGGCCGAAGGACAGTCCGGCGTTGCCCCCATAGCGGCACCCACCTCTCCGGTGGGATCTAAATCCTGGTCGTTGGGAGTGCGACCGGCTGAATCCCCGGACATAGTCCGGTGAACCTTTTTCCTAATACAGGACCAACATAACAATCACGGTTGGGTACGATTGCTAAAGCATACCTTTAAATCCATACCTCTTCGATGAAGGGCCTGTCGGGTCCTCGCCAGCCTTCCTTTTCGAGGCCTTGCTCGGCGCGGGAGCTGCTCTTCTTGGAATCATCCCCGGCGTAGCATGACGCGTCGAACGCCTCCCCTTTGAAGCATGAGATAGTGCGGTGGGTGAGGCGGTGCGAGGAAACTCTTTCGAGGGGGTTTCTCCTGATTACTTACGTGGGAAGCTGGAAGAAGACCAGGATAATCGGCGATGATGGCCACCTCTATGCCGTCATAGCTCGCCTGGTAAAACACCCCTTCTGCGAGTACCATGAATATATCTAGGTCCTCTTCGAACCTCGGATCAAGCTCCCAATTATGGCTCTCCGGTTGTGGGGCAGGGCTATTAAACCCCTCTGTTACCTTCCGCCAGTGCTGTTTCAAAATAAGACGGATTGGGGATTCGTTAAAAATGGCCATAAGAACGGGGTGAATAAACGCAAAGGGGTTGGGACTTACCCAGCTGGGAGGATTGTACATGGAGTACCCCTCTCTGCGATTGATGCAGAGAAATTCTTCTTCCTCCCCTTTAAACAGCCCGACCAATATCTTGGCTAGAGCGGCAGGAGTATCCGGACCCTTCCGACCATAATGGGAGGCGTCGTCCTCCCCGTTGTAGTGCCACATTGGGAGCCCTCTGTATTGAAGTGACTGAACCCCTCGCACTATGGAGGTCCCTATTACCTCTACTATTGTAAAGCCGGACTGGGCAAGCATCCTTATCTTGCCCAGGAGCTAACGAACCTCCGCAATATCCTATTCTTCAAGGCTTTGGGGGTGCCAGCTTTGGCGTTTCCTCAACGGAACACTTGCAAATTATGGGAGACCCTTTCGAACTCGGTCGGGAAGCGCGACATCCTCAATATAGAACCATTCGGAAGGCCATTCTTCAGATGCCTTCCTTGGTGTGCCGGACAGATATCCGGTATCGGCGATGAGCCATACTTCGGCTCCGCCCACTTCAAATATTGACCCCTCATGGTTGCACGGGACAAGGCAGAACAACTTCCTCCACAGCTCAAAAATGGGCCTCAATGCCCAGGAATAATTCCCGTAAAGCAACGTAACCCGCAATGTGCAGAACGCAGGTGGGGGTGAAGTTGTGCAGCTGGAGGCCATAGTATTCCAGCAACCCTTGGAGGAACGGATGGATTGGAAATCCGACGCCTCTTAGCAGATAGGGGACAAAACACACTCGCTCCCCCCTGGATGGATCAGGGAAGTTCTCTGCTTGAGTCTCACCATTAAAGGAGGTCAGCCCCGCTCGGACAGGGACCAGATCTGCAGGGGGAAGAAATCCCTGCGTTTGCAGCTTCGCTAATTGATTGTGGGACACAGAAAACCTCTCCCACTCGCCTTTATCTGGGCTGGAACGGGAGGAGCTGGGAACGCTAACCATGTTGGAATGGTTTCTTCTAGCAGTCTCCGGGGATTTTTCTCTCTGCGTGGTGTCGAATGGGTCTAAGATCCAATCTCTTTAAATAAGCGCTCTTCCTTGCGTGGATGGGGTCCTATTTGCAAAAGTACCCTGACCTTTCACATTCTCTCGACACATGGAAGACGAAGTTATTTGACGCGCAGAAGCCGAGGGGAGCGACATTGATCAACGGCTGGATACAGTACTTGGAGGTCATTGGAGGAGGAACCCGCCTTGCAATGCCGAAGACAATTTGTGTGCCGAACACGTCGTTATTGAAGACTGGTTCGGGGGCTGCTGAGGGAGTCCTGGACTAAGGGGTCCTCGGGCGTCCGGCCTATTATCTATGGGCTGGACTGGTGGGCTGTTGAGGGTGTCCTGGATTAGGGGGTCCTCGGACAACCGGACTATCACTACAAAAAAAAGACACATCTGAGACATTTTTGGCCGAACGAAATTTTTTTCTGTCATACATATGACACTTCTATGACGATAATTGTGACAAAACCCGGTATCATCATAGATGTGGTGGGCTCCTACTTCTATGACAAAAATCATGACGAAAATGGGCTTTTCGTCTGGGCAGGCGGAGGCGTAGCTGCATGACATTCTTTGGGCCGTCCATGACGGAAAAACCATGGTAGAAGCGAGGCGAGGAAAATTTCGGGAGTTGCGATTCACGGTGGGAAGTCGGGGGCGAGCGATCGTGTTTCTCTCGTACGCGTCGGGCGTTGGCTCTAATCAACCCGGCGGCGTTGGGCTCGGCCCGAACGGGCGATTACCTGCGCGAGCTACTGCGTTCATGAACCCGGCGATCGATTGATGGCTGTTAATCGAACCCGATCGGCGATTCGCCGCTCGCTTCTAGCGAAGCCGATCGATTGGATGAGCGATGGCGTTGCCGGGGTTGGATGAACAATGGCGGTGGCGGTGCCTCTGGATGAACAGGACCCGTGGTGTGGAGGGCTGGATGAGCGATGAAGCGGTGGAGGGTGGTCGTGGAGGGTGGTTGAGCAGGACCCGTGGTGTGGAGGGCTGGATGAGCAGAGACGGTGGAGGGTTGTCGTGGAGGGGTGGTTGAGCAGGAACCCGTGGTGTGGAGGGCTGGATGAGCAGTGAGACGATGGAGGGGTGCCCATGGGTGGTGGTTGAGCGAAGCCGGTGGAGTAAGCGCCGCGGTGGAGGCTGGATGAGCGAGGCCCATGGAGGCTGGAGGAGGTCGGCGGTAGCCCGTGGAGGCTGGAGGAGGTCGACGGTGGAGATGAACAATATCCGTGGAGTCCGTTTTGCGATGCGCCACCCCTCCCGATGAATAGGACCCCGTTTCGACCGTGGCGCTCCAACACAAGTCCGTTTCGTCCGTTTTGCGGTACGCCACTCCCCTCCCGATCAACAGGACCCCCGTTTCGACTGTAGGAGGTCCGTTTCATCCGTTTTGTGGTATGCCACACCCCTCCCAATGAACAGGACCCCGTTTCGACCGTAGGAGGTCCGTTTAAATGCTTTTGCGATGCGCCACACCTCCCGATCAACAGGACCCCCGTTTCGACCGTAGGAGGTCCGTTTCATCCGTTTTGCGGTAGGCCACACCCCTCCCGATCAACAGGACCCCGTTCCGAACGTGGCCGGTCGAACACAAGGCTGTTTCCTCCGTTCTGCGGTACGCCAGGCCTCGTTTCCGTCGCCTGTTCCGTCCAAGCCGGTTGGCTCCCACGTGTTCCGTTGCCTCCCGATGAACACGACGCATTCCGTTGCCTCCCCATGAACACGACGCATTCCGTTGCCTCCCCATGAACATGACGACGACGCTGTTTCTCCGTTCCGACCCAGCCATGTACACGAGCCCTGGTCGTACGTATGCGCGAGTAGGCGTTCAAGACCCCGCCCGTATGTACACATACGTGGCCGTATTTTCTTTCTTGCACCCTGGCCGTTGTACGTACGTGTACATGCTACGTGCGCGCCTCTACTACGACACGTGTGCGCCTCTACTACGACACGTGCACGCCTCTACATCGACCAGTATGTACGTACACATTCGCGACCAGGATGACAATGCTACGTACGCTTCGACCAGGTGGGTCCCAACTGTCAGGCACTTCCTTGCATGCGAAGATGTAGCTGGTGGGTCCCAGCAGTCATGGGGGCGAATCATTTTGTTTTCTTTTTGCCCGGACGCACTTCCTTGTGTGCGAAGGTGTAGCTGGTGGGTCCCAGCAGTCAGGGGGGCGAATCGTTTTTTCCGGACGCACTTCCTTGCGTGCGAAGATGAAGCTGGTGGGTCCCAGCAGTCAGGGGAAAAGTTTTTCCGTGAAATACAGTGGCCCGTCCGGTGGGTCCCAGCTGTCAGGTGGGGGAATCATTATTTTCCGTGTAATAAGGAGGCACTTCCTTGCTGCGGCCATGGACCCGGTATCGGCCTCTCCACGTCTGATCCACGTCCGATGGAAGTCGTTCCTTGACCATGTTGACCAGGCGCGCCGAGAGCACCACGGCGGTGGGCGACGGCGAGGCCTAGAAAGGGGATGACGCAGAGCTGGGAAAGCAGCGGCGATGAAGCCCACGCGGAGAGGAGTACGAGGTTAACTGGTTCGGCTGCGGTGTGAGGCTGCCGTCGCCGCATGGCCTGGGCCAGTGGGAATAGTAGGGGCGGTGAGGCCTCCAGCGGCAGCAACACACCCGCCCACGGGAGGCGGGAGCATGCGGCACGACCGGCGCTGCTTTGGGCGGGTGGAGCAAGAAGACCAGAGGTTGAAGAAGCACTATGGTCGTTGGATGGACATCGTCACGTCCTTTGGAGCTAGAATCGTTCATATTGACTAAGTTGACAAAGCCCTCCGTCCCGTCAACTTAGTTGGCCCACAAGTCATCCTCCCACTATGGTGGGTCCCAGCTAGCGAGGGAGGGTATTCATTTTTTGTGCGTAATAAGGAGGCACTTCCTTGCGTGCGAAGATATAGCTAGTGGGTCCGACATGTCGTGGGGAACATTTTTCATGAAATCTGAGGCCCTTCCGTGGCTCCCAGCTGTCGGTGGAGGAATCATTATTTTTGCGTCAGTCCACGGCCGATGGATGTCGTTCGTTGACCATATTGACCAGGCAGCGCCGAGAGCACCATGGCGGTGGGCGACAATGAGGCCTAGGAAGGAACGACACGGGCCGGGAAGACTCGGCAATGGTTGCCCACGCAGTGGGGAGTACGAGGGTTTACTGGTCCGGCTGCCGTTGCCGGAAAATAACAGGAGGTGTGGGTGAGTAGAGGAATGGTCTGGCCAGCAATGAAGTAGGGTGGGGCGGTGCGGCATGTGCGGCAACACAGCCGGCCACGGGAGGCCGGAGCAGGCAGTCCCACCGGAGCTGGTTTGGGCTGCTGGAGCAAGAAGATCAGATATTGAAGAAGCAGCACGGCCGTTGGATTAACATCCAATGGCCACTGCTGCTAGAATCATTTGTGGACTAAGTTGACAAAACCAAAGTACACGTCAACCTAGTAGACCCACAAGTGAGCCTCCAAATCTGTCCCAAACAGCATACAGCCCGAAATTTCTAACCAGATTCAAATTAATTTTAAATCTAAATATACCTTAATTTAAATTCAATGAAATTTTACCCGCACAAAAACAATGAAATTTAAAATGTCAAAATCCGAAAGAAAACAGTATTTTGGAACTAATTGCCTGTTTGCTGTATTTTTTTCATTTTACAGCCCATTTATTATTACTTATAGCCCATTTCTTATTACTTATATCCCATTTCTTATTACTTATAGCCCATTTTCTGGGCAAGATGCATCCCTCCTCGTCTTGAAAGATTTCCAGCCCAGCAGGGCGTAGAAAAGCAAGTAGGCCTATGTTGGTTATTCTGCAAAAAACAAAATAGCTGGCTAGCCATTTTTCAGAAAGGAAAAAAAACTGGGCTGGTCATGTGCTAAACATATGAAATAAAAGCCTGGGCTAGACGGGCCACGGGTCATGATGAAGCCATGTACCTAGGGTAGGGTCATGGACCTGTCCAAGATACCCTCCCCAAGGACATCTCTAGAAGAAACCACCTGTCAGTCGACCTAGAAGTATTGCAGTCGACGGACTTGAAGACACTCGACTATGAAGCCAACCACTCGACCACCAGGAGATCTAAAGACAGTCTGCACACAAACGGTCGGTCATTAAGTAGCTTTTATGGTCTTCATAGCACTTTATGTGAGGCATTACCAGTAACCCCCGATCTTAATGTACTTTAAACCCTGCATAACTGAGGGCTGGAGGGTTCTAGCGAACTCTATATAAGCCACCCCCCTCCTCAGTGTCAAGGGTTCGCACCCCTGTAACTTATACGCTCATAATACAGTTGACCTCCTTCGGGCTCCGAGACGTAGGGCTGTTACTTCCTCCGAGAAGGGCCTGAACTCGTAAACATCTTGCGTATACAACTACTCCATAGCTAGGTGTTGGGGAACGTAGTAATTTCAAAAATTTTCCTACGATCACGCAAGATCATGGTGATGCATAGCAACGAGATGAGAGTGTTGTCTACGTACCCTCGTAGACCAGCAACGGAAGAGTTGACGCAACGTAGAGGAAGTAGTCGTACTTCTTCCCGATCCACCCGATCCAAGTACCGAACGTACGGCACCTCCGAGTTCTGCACACGTTCAGCTCGATGACGTCCCTCAAACTCCGATCCAGCCGAGTGTTGAGGGAGAGTTTCGTCGACCTGACGGCGTGGTGACGATGATGATGTTCCACCGGCGCGGGGCTTCGCCTAAGCTCCGCAGCGGTATATTCGAGGTGTAGTTTGGTGGAAGGGGCACCGCACACGGCTAAGGAACGATCTCAATGATCAACTTGTGTGTCATAGGGTGCCCCTGCCTCAGTATATAAAGGAGGAAGGGAGGGGCTGGCCGGCCAAGGAGAGGTGCGCCAGGTGTCCTACTCCTACTAGGGTAGGATTCCCCCAAATCCTAGTCCAACTAGGTTTCCCCAAGTGGGAAGGGAGAGAGAGAGGGCGCTTTCTCCTAGTCCTAATAGGACTAGGGAAGGGGGAAGGTGCGACCAGCACTATGGCCCCTTTTCTTTTCCCACTAAGGCCCATCAAGGCCCATTGACCCCCGGGGTTCCGGTAACCCCTCGGTACTCGGTAAAATTCCCAATTTCACCCGGAGTGATTCCGAGTCAAACATAGGCTTCCAATATATCAATCTTTATGTCTCGACCATTTGAGACTCCTCGTCATGTCCGTGATCTCATCCGGGACTCGAACAACCTTGGTACATCAATATCATATAAACTCATAATAACTGTTATCGAAGCGTTAAGCGTGCGGACCCTACGGGTTCGAGAACTATGTAGACATGACCGAGACACCTCTCGGTCAATAACCAATAGCGGGACCTGGATGCCCATATTGGCTCCTACATATTCTACGAAGATCTTTATCGGTCGGACCGCATAACAACATACGTTGTTCCCTTTGTCATCGGTATGTTACTTGCCCGAGATTCGATCGTCGGTATCAATACCTAGTTCAATCTCGCTTGGCAAGTCTCTTTTCTCGTTCCGTAATACATCATCTCACAACTAACACATTTAGTTGCAATGCTTGCAAGGCTTATGTGATGTGCATTACCGAGAGGGCCAGAGATACCTCTCCGACAATCGGAGTGACAAATCCTAATCTCGAAATATGCCAACCCAACATGTACCTTCGGAGACACCTGTAATGTACCTTTATAATCACCCGATTCGTTGTGGCGTTTGGTAGCACCAAAAGTGTTCCTCGGGCAAACGGGAGTTGCATAATCTCATAGTCATAGGAACATGTATAAGTCATGAAGAAAAGCACTAGCAACAAACTATACGATCAGGTGCTATGCTAATGGAATGGGTCATGTCAATCAGATCATTCAACCAATGATGTGATCCCGTTAATCAAATAACAACACATGTCTATGGTTAGGAAACATAACCATCTTTGATTAATGAGCTAGTCCAGTAGAGGCATACTAGTGACTATCTGTTTGTCTATGTATTCACACATGTATTATGTTTCCGGTTAATACAATTCTAGCATGAATAATAAACATTTATCATGATATAAGGAAATAAATAATAACTTTATTATTGCCTCTAGGGCATATTCCCTTCAGTCTCCCACTTGCACTAGAGTCAATAATCTAGTTCACATCGCCATGTGATTTAACATCAATAGTTCACATCTATATGTGGTTAACACCCATAGTTCACATCGACATGTGACCAACACCCAAAGGGTTTACTAGAGTCGATAATCTAGTTCACATCGCTATGTGATTAACACCCAAAGAGTACTAAGGTGTGATCATGTTTTGCTTGTGAGATAATTTTAGTCAACGGGTCATCACATTCAGAGCCGTAAGTATTTTGCAAATTTCTATGTCTACAATGCTCTTGCACGGAGCTACTCTAGCTAATTGCTCCCACTTTCTATATGTATCCAGATTGAGACTCGAGTCATCTAGATTAGTGTTAAAACTTGCATCGGCGTAACCTTTACTTACGGCGAACCTTTTTCACTTCCATAATCGAGAAACATATCCTTATTCTACTAAGGATAATTTTGACCGCTGTCCATTGATCTACTCCTAGATCTCTATTGCACTCCCTTGCCAATCTTAGTGGTAGGGTATGCAATAGATCTGGTACACAGCATGACATACTTTATAGAACCTATGTCTGATGCATAGGGAATGACTTTCATTCTCTTTCTATCTTCTGCCGTGGTCGGGTTTTGAGTCTTACTCAATCTCACACCTTGTAACACAGGCAAGAACTCTTTCTTTGACTGTTCCATTTTGAACTACTTCAAAATCTTGTCAAGGTATGTATTCATTGAAAACTTATCAAGCGTCTTGATCTATCTCTATAGATCTTGATGCTCAATATATAAGCAGCTTCACCGAGGTCTTTCTTTGAAAAACTCCTTTCAAATACTCCTTTATGCTTTGCGAATAATTCTACATCATTTCCGATCAACAATATGTCATTCACATATACTTATCGAAATTTTGTAGTGCTCCCACTCACTTTCTTGTAAATACAGGCCTTTCCAAAAGTCTGTATAAAATCATATGCTTTGATCAACCCATCAAAGCGTATATTCCAACTCGAGATGCTTGCACCAGTCCATTGATGGATCATTGGAGCTTGCACATTTTGTTAGCTCCTTTAGGATTGACAAAAAACTTCGGTTGCATCATATACAACTCTTTAATAAATCCATTAAAGAATGTAGTTTTGACATCCATTTGCCGATTTCATAAAATGTGGCAATTGCTAACATGATTCGGACAGACTTAAGAATCGCTTCTGATTGAGAAAATCTCATTGTAGTCAACACCTTGAACTTGTCGAAAACCTTTTGTGACAAGTCGAGCTTTGTAGATAGTAACACTACTATCAGCATCCGTCTTCCTCTTGAAGATCCATTTATATAATATGGCTTGCCGATCATCGAGCAACTCCATCAAAGTCCACACTTTGTTCTCATATATGGATCCCATCTCAGATTTCATGGTCTTAAACCATTTCATGAATCTGGGCTCATCATCGCTTCCTCATAGTTCGTAGGTTCATCATGGTCTAGTAACATGACTTCCGAACATGATTACCGTACCACTCAGTGCGGATCTTACTCTGGAAGACCTCGAGGTTTGGTAGCAACTTGATCTGAAGTTTCATGATCATCATCATTAACTTCCTTACTAATTGGTGTAGGAATCACTGGAACCGATTTACGTGATGAACTACTTTCCAATAAGGGAGAAGGTACAATTACCTCATCAAGTTCTACTTTCCTCCCACTCACTTCTTTCGAGAGAAACTTCTTCTCTAGAAAGGATCCATTTTAGCAACGAATGTTTTGCCTTTAGATCTGTGATAGAAGGTATACCCAACAGTTTCTTTTGGGTATTCTATGAAGACGCACTTCTCCGATTTGGGTTCGAGCTTATCGGTGAAAACTTTTTCACATAAGCATCACAACTCAAACTTTAAGAAATGACAGCTTAGGTTTATTGCTAAACCATAGTTCATACGGTGTCATCTCAGCGGATTTAGATGGTGCCCTATTAAACGTGAATGCAGCTGTCTCTAATGCATAACCCCAAAACTATATCTTGTAAGAGACATCATAGATCGCACCATATCAAAATAAAGTGCGGTTCTGACGTTCGGACACACCATAACGTTGTGGTGTTCCGGTGGCGTGAGCTGTGAAACTATTCCACATTGTTTTAATTGAAGACCAAACTCGTAACTCAAATATTCATTTCCACGATCAGATCGCGAAACTTTATTTTCTTGTTACGATGATTTTCCACTTCACTCTGAAATTCTTTGAACCTTTCAACTATTTCAGACTTATGTTTCATCAAGTAGATATACCCATATCTGCTCAAATCATCTTGTGAAGGTCAGAAAATAACGATACTTGCCACGAGCATCAACACTCATTGGATCGCATACATCGGTATGTATTATTCCCAATAAGTCAAGAGCTTGTTCCATTGTTCCGAGAACGGAGTTTTAGTCATCTTGCCCAAAAGGCACGGTTCGCAAGCATCAAATGATTCATAATCAAGTGATTCCAAAAGTCCATCAAGATGGAGTTTTCTTCATGCGCTTTACACCAATATGACCTAAACGGCAGTGCCACAAATAAGTTGCACTATCATTATTAACTTTGCATCTTTTGGTTTCAATATTATGAATATGTGTATCACTATGATCGAGATCCAATGAACCATTTTCATTGGGTGTGTAACCATATAAGGTTTTATTCATGTAAATGAACAACAATTTATTCTCTTACTTAAATGAATAACCGTTTTGCAATAAACATGATCAAATCATATTTATGCTCAACACCAAATAACACTTATTTAGGTTCCACACTAATCCCGAAAGTATAGGGAGTGTGCGATGATGATCATATCAATCTTGGAACTACTTCCAACACTCATCGTCACTTTCCCTTCAACTAGTCTCTGTTTATACAGAACTCCTGTTTGAGTTACTAATCTTAGCAACCGAACAGTATCAAATACTCAGGGGCCACTATAAACACTAGTAAGGCACACATCAATAACCTGTATATCAAATATAACCTTGTTCACTTTGCCATCCTTCTTATCCACCAAATATTCAGGGTAGTTCGCTTCAAAGGACCAGTTCCATTGCAGCAAAAGTACTCAGTCTCAGGCTTAGGTCTAGACTTGGGCTTCTTCACTCGAGCAGCAACTTGCTTGCCGTTCCTTTTTGATGTTCCCCTTCTTCCCTTTGCCATTTTCCTTGAGACTAGTGGTCTTGTCAACCATCAACACTTGATGTTTTTCTTGATTTCTACCTTCGCCGATTTTAGCATCGCGAAGAGCTCGAGAATCCTTTTCGTCATCCCTTGCATACTATAGTTCATCACGAAGTTCTACTAACTTAGTGATGGTGACTAGAGAATTCTGTCAATCACTATCTTAGATTAACTCCACTTGATTCAAGCGATTGAAGTACTCAGACAATCTGAGTACATGCTCACTAGTTGAGCGATTCTCCTCCATCTTTTAGCTATAGAACTTGTTGGAGACTTCATATCTCTCAACTCGGGTATTTGCTTGAAATATTAACTTCAATTCCTGGAACATCTCATATGGTCCATGACGTTCAAAACGTCTTTGAAGTCCCGATTCTAAGCCGTTAAGCATGGTGCACTAAACTATCAAGTAGTCATCATATTGAGCTGGCCAAACGTTCATAACGTCAGATCGCTCATATTGAGCTAGCCAAACGTTCATAACGTCTGCATCTGCTCCTGCAATAGGTCTGTCACCTAGCGGTGCATTAAGGACATAATTCTTCTGCGCAGCAATGAGGATAAACCTCAGATTATGGATCCAATCCGCAATATTGCTACTAACATTTTTCAATACAATTTTCTCTAGGAACACATATAAAAAACACAGGGAAGCAACAACGCGAGCTATTGATCTACAACATAATCTGCAAAATACTACCAGGACTAAGTTCATGATAAATTAAAGTTCAATTAATCATATTACTTAAGAACTCCCACTTAGATAGACATCTCTCTAGTCATCTAAGTGATTACGTGATCCAAATCAACTAAACCATGTCCGATCATCACGTGAGATGGAGTAGTTTCAATGGTGAACATCACTATGTTGATCATATCTACTATATGATTCACGTTCGACCTTTCGGTCTCCGTGTTCGAGGCCATATCTTTATATGCTAGGCTCGTCAAGTTTAACCTGAGTATTCGCGTGCAACTGTTTTGCACCCGTTGTATTTGAGCGTAGAGCCTATCACACCCGATCATCACGTGGTGTCTCAAAGACGAAGAACTTTCGCAGCGGTGCATACTCGGGAGAACACTTCTTGATAATTTTAGTGAGAGATCATCTTATAATGCTACCGTCAATCAAAGCAAGATAAGATGCATAAAGGATAAACATCACATGCAATCAATATAAGTGATATGATATGGTCATCATCATTTTGTGCTTGTGATCTCCATCGCCAAGCACCGCCATGATCACCATCGTCACCGCGCGACACCTTGATCTCCATCGTAGCATCGTTGTCGTCTCGCCAACTATTGCTTCTCGACTATCGCTACTGCTTAGTGATAAAGTAAAGCAATTACATGGCGTTGCATTTCATACAATAAAGCGACAACCATATGGCTCCTGCCATTGCCGATAACTTCGGTTACAAAACATGATCATCTCATACAATAAAGTATAGCATCACGTCTTGACCATATCACATCACAACATGCCCTGCAAAAACAAGTTAGGCGTCCTCTACTTTGTTGTTGCAAGTTTTACGTGGCTGCTACGGGCTGAGCAAGAACCGTTCTTACCTCGCATCAAAACCACAACGATACTTCGTCAAATAGACTCCGTTTAACCTTCTCAAGGACGGGCGTAGCCACACTCGATTCAACTAAAGTGAGAGAGACAGACACCCGCCGGTCACCTTTAAGCAACGAGTGCTCGGGCGGTGAAACCAGTCTCGCGTAAGCGTCTGGCGTAATGTCGGTCCGGCCGCTTCATCTCACAATACCGCTGAACCAAAGTATGACATGCTGGTAGGCGGTATGACTTGTATCGTCCACAACTCACTTGTGTTCTACTCGTGCACATGACATCAACGCATAAAACCAGGCTCGGATGCCACCGTTGGGGAACGTAGTAATTTCAAAAATTTTCCTACGATCACGCAAGATCATGGTGATGCATAGCAACGAGATGAGAGTGTTGTCTCGTGCCCTCGTAGACCAGCAGCGAAGCGTTGACGCAACGTAGAGGAAGTAGTCGTACTTCTTCCCGATCCAACCGATCCAAGTACCGAGCGTCGGCACCTCCGAGTTCTGCACACGTTCAGCTCGATGGCGTCCCTCGAACTCCGATCCAGCCGAGTGTTGAGGAGAGTTTCGTCGACCTGACGGCATGGTGGCGATGATGATGTTCCACCGCGCGGGCTTCACCTAAGCTCCGCAACGGTATATTCGAGGTGTAGTTTGGTGGAAGGGGCACCGCACACGGCTGAGGAACGATCTCAATGATCAACTTGTGTGTCATAGGGTGCCCCCTGCCTGTATATATAAAGGGGAAGGGAGGGGGCTGGCCGCCAAGGAGAGGTGCGCCAGGGTGTCCTACTCCTACTAGGAGTAGGATTCCCCCAAATCCTAGTCCAACTAGGTTTCCCCAAGTGGGAAGGGAGAGAGAGAGGCGCCCCTTCTCCTAGTCCTAATAGGACTAGGGAAGGGGAAGGTGCGACCAGCACTATGGCCCCTTTTCTTTTCCCACTAAGGCCCATCAAGGCCCATTGACCCCGGGGTTCCGTAACCCCTCGGTACTCGGTAAAATTCCCAATTTCACCCGGAGTGATTCCGGAGTCCAAACATAGGCTTCCAATATATCAATCTTTATGTCTCGACCATTTCGAGACTCCTCGTCATGTCCGTGATCTCATCCGGGACTCCGAACAACCTTCAGTACATCAATATCATATAAACTCATAATAACTGTCATCGAAACGTTAAGCGTGCGGACCCTACGGGTTCGAGAACTATGTAGACATGACCGAGACACCTCTCTGGTCAATAACCAATAGCGGGACCTGGATGCCCATATTGGCTCCTACATATTCTCTGAAGATCTTTATCGGTCGAGACCGCATAACAACATACGTTGTTCCCTTTGTCATCGGTATGTTACTTGCCCGAGATTCGATCGTCGGTATCAATACCTAGTTCAATCTCGTTCTTGGCAAGTCTCTTTTCTCGTTCCGTAATACATCATCTCACAACTAACACATTTAGTTGCAATGCTTGCAAGGCTTATGTGATGTGCATTACCGAGAGGGCCAGAGATACCTCTCCGACAATCGGAGTGACAAATCCTAATCTCAAATATGCCAACCCAACATGTACCTTCGGAGACACCTGTAATGTACCTTTATAATCACCCGATTCGTTGTGACGTTTGGTAGCACCAAAAGTGTTCCTCGGGCAAGCGGAGTTGCATAATCTCATAGTCATAGGAACATGTATAAGTCATGAAGAAAAGCACTAGCAACAAACTATACGATCAGGTGTTATGCTAATGGAATGGGTCATGTCAATCAGATCATTCAACCAATGATGTGATCCCGTTAATCAAATAACAACACATGTCTATGGTTAGGAAACATAACCATCTTTGATTAATGAGCTAGTCCAGTAGAGGCATACTAGTGACTATCTGTTTGTCTATGTATTCACACATGTATTATGTTTCCGGTTAATACAATTCTAGCATGAATAATAAACATTTATCATGATATAAGGAAATAAATAATAACTTTATTATTGCCTCTAGGGCATATTCCCTTCACTAGGATCGTGTCTCTCCATTCCTACCCCCCTATTCTACTGTCGGACTTAGAACCACGACAGGTCCCGCACAACCCAGTTGATACCCTTCTCCGTCCCGAAAAAACAAAATTACTGCGCGCGCTGCAGGGTCCCTACTGTCATCCTCACCATGTACAGTCATCTCCTTATTCCTCTCGGTTGTTGACCATGTTGACAACACCGGAGGGCAGCGCCAAGTGGCGAAAGCGAACCAAGCGGAGGGCGATGGTGAAGCCTTGGACGGAACAAGCAGAGGCCAGCGAAGATCACAGCCCGGCCGTGGGAGGCGGGAAGCGGCGGTCCCTTGGGCGCTGGTTTGGCTTTAGGCGGTTTGAGGAGAAGAGACTGAAGAAACGCGACAGACGTTGAATGTCAATCCAACGGTCAAGGTTGGCACAATCGTTTTTTGACTAAGCAAACACCAAGTAGCATACTTTTTTATATATAGGAAGAAAACTGCGAGGAAAATCGTTCGTCTGCCGTCCTCCTCACGAGGAACGTTAAGCCACATAAGTGACTAGCACCCTTGGTTTTCAATCGAGAGGTCTTGGGTTCGAGTCCGAGGAACTCTCAATTTTGTCCTCCTTCCTTCCTCGCAAAAAAAGGGAAAGAAAATCAAAGACTTGGGAAGGCGTACAGAACAAGCTAGTGTACCAGTAAAGAGACGTTGCCAAGTTTTAGAAAAAAGAAAGACGTGCTCCTGTAGCTGGTTCGAATCCAAACCTAGACTATGACTATATATGGTGCTATGCTACTCTTCAAGTAATGAAACTGACATATCCAACGTTCACTTCTCCTCTTCTCTACTTACTCTGCCTAGCATCAGAAGCTCTAGCCGCAACAACCATGTCCGCTGGCTGCTCGTCCACCGCTCTTGACGAGTAACAACCAGATATCGCCAAGTCGCCACCCGCACCATCGCTTTGTGGGTCTCATCACACCCCGCCGCACGCACGCGCACCATACCCGATTGCTCATCGCAACCCGCTGCCGTTGGTGTGGTGCCACTCTCGCAAATCACGCCGAGTCATCCGTCCGTCTCAACCACAATCTGCAACCTGGCGAGTCTTCTACAAATGCCCGAATCATGGGGTAATAATATGTTTAAGTATTGTTCTGCTGCTTTCGGTTGCTGATTTTTAATAGTTTGGTTGATGATCTTCCAATTTGATTCGTGCGAAAAGGGAAGATTCGTGTGATTTGTATTTCTGGGAAGTTGCTGATGTGGGGGAATGCAACTACGCTGATTATTTGGTAAGCTGAGGAATCCCAATACCAGCAGGTTGGGGTGTTGGACAAGTAACTTAAGGAACGGCAGAAGAGGAAGATGCAGAGCAGAAGGTTAAAGATACAGTTCCTCTAATCATGGCCAAGCAATAGCTGCTGAACGACCTTGACAACAATGAGGAGATGAAAGAGCTTGTGAAGATAATGGGCAAAATCGATGTGCTCTGTAGGATGATTGTCTCTTTATTTGCAGTGTATGTAGCACTCGTGATGTATTCAGTGGCTACGACATGAGCACTTTGTTGAAACTAGAAATTAATGAAACCTGTGTAGCAGGCTGGGCGTAGTGTTGTGAACATCTAATGATTTCTATTAACGGAAATCAGGGGGTAACCCCTTTTGCTCATATAAATAAATAAATAGCAGAGGCCCTGTCGGGTCAGCTTTGTTCTCATTCGAAGACGTCGAGCAAATTGCAGTCCAACAGCAAACTATGTCATCAAATTCAAGTTTCACAGCCAAATATGAGTACAAGTAAACAACAATGTCATCATGTTTTAGTTGTCATACAATCACCAAACACAAATCAGCATACATAACAAGTGATGTTCTCACAGCAAAATACTAAACAACATGTTCATCAGGTTTCAGTTGTCATAGCAAACACAATTTCACATAGTAGATAAAAAAACATCTTATGACAGGAAAATACGACAAAAGCAATGTAATCATAATCCACAGCAGCAGCATCAACATCTTCGCCATGTGTATCAGTCTGAATCGTAATTCCCCATGGTGTCATCATCTTCTTCGTCCTTGAACGTTGGCTTCTTCTTGATCAACTCTTGTATGTCCGCAGCACGATAGGCAATCTTTTCGCCGGTGTCATTGACGTGATGGTTCTCAAAGATATTAGGAACATCTGTGTTATCTTGTACATCAGGAGCAGTGTAAGCATCATCTTGTTGTGCAACTTCATTAAACGAATTCCTCTGCTCAAACCTTTGCAATACTCTCTGGTCATCGCTACATGCAAATGTGTCTTCCAAGAAAAATATCTATGTTGCTTGATTTGCCAAAATAAAAGCCTCGTTGGTCTGGTACGCCGCCTTGACATTGATGGATTTGAAATAATCATCAGCTCTGGGTTTTGCAATCCTGGAAAACAGGTTATACCAACAACAGCACAACAGAACCACACACCGATCATCCTCGAAATCGGAGATATCTGCAAGCTGAACAATGTCTGTTATGTTAGCATACTTTTCAGTTATCTCTTTGTCATACGTATCCGTGCTCATGATGGCACTGTTTTGTGTCTTCTTGCCTTCGTCTTGTGCAAGGGCGTTGTAGCGCACATCTCCAACAACGCAAGATTCATAATGTCTTACCAAAGTATCAGGACCCATTGCTAGTGAGTAAAGGGCATCATCAACTGCCTACCCATCCTCCCGCATCTTCTTAACCTATGGTTAGAAAATAGACAAGCTGATCATCTTATGTACTCAATATATTAAAAAAACTGACAGTGCACTTCAAAAGCTTACATGGTTCTTGAACCATTTCGCAAATCCTGCCATAACCAGTTTGTCAATGTTTCTTGGATTTTGCGGTAGTAACTCCTCTTTGTAGATGCTGCAGAACAAAGTGATCGCATCAAACATCTAAATATATAAGAATGTGCTACAAGTTTAGTAGTTTACGATGTATAAGTTGTAGTACTGCATTTACTTGATATAAGGTAGTATCTCAGGACAGTTATTCAACACATACCAAACCATTTTGTCCAAATCTTTAGATTTGTCCTCTTGTCACTTCTTCCCTGTAACTCGAACAGAATAATCAAAAACATTGAGCCCGGGATTGTCTTCACCCACCTCTTTGCTAAGCTGATCAACTGTTTCAATGTATTTTGAGCAGAATGTCAACGCTTCTATAGCAATGTAGGCCTCTGCAATGGAACCATCAGGTCTAGCTCTATTCCTAACATAGCCCTTGAAAGTGCCTAGCCGCCATTCAATATGGTACATCCAGCCATACTGTAATGCACCTCTAAGTAGTGCCTCATCAGGTAGATGAACAGCCAAATGCACCATCACATCAAAGAAGGCTGGAGGATATATCTTCTCAAGGTCGCATAGGATAGTTGGTATCTTGTCTCTAAGGCGCTCCAAAGCATCTATCCTGATATTTCTCTGCAGAGTTCCACAAGAATTGTCCCAACTCTGCAATCGCTCTCAGATAAGTAAGGGCGGCCCAATCCTCTAAGGATAACAGGTAAAACCCTTTGAAGTAGGATGTGGCAGTCATGAGTTTTCAACCCTTGTAGCTTGTTTCCATATGCACTAACTCTCCTTTCAGGGTTGGAAGCAAATCCATGTGGGAATCTCACACGTGACAGGACCACGCAAAATTCTTTTCTTTTTACCATGTCCAAGACGTACATAGCTGGTGCCATATCCCGTGGTTTACCTTCATCTTGCACCTGCAAATCCTTTCTGATACCCAGATGTGTCAAATCAATCCTAGATTTTAAGGTATCTTTCGTCTTGCCTTCAATGTTAAGAAGTGTGCCGATAATGATGTCACATATATTTTTCTCGATGTATATCACATCAAGATTATGCCGCAGATCCAAATCTTTCCAATACTCCAAGTCCCACAAAGTGGACCTGCGGGTAAACAATAATCTCTCTTCTACCGTGCCACGCTTCCTTTTCTCGCTACCATTACCAGGATGGTTTCCTGGTGTAATATGTGTGACCTTCTCTAATTCCACTTGCAACTCATCGGCGGTGAGCCTCTTTGGCGCATCACGGTTTTCATGCTTTGCATTGAACACATGTCTTCGGTATTTTCTAGGATGCGGCTTGTCCTTCAGAAGGAAACGGCGATGTCCAATGTAACAGATCTTTCTAAGTATTGCATATGACAGTGATTCTGTCACAATGAACACATGCATTGTAACCATGTGTCGTTCGCCTCGACATAGTGCCCAAAGCGGATAATCATGGATGCACCAAATTACAACAGCATGCGAAAGAAATCAGCTGGTGGGCTGCTATATAGGTCTCGGTGAGAACACCCTTCCATAGCTGTTGAAGTTCCTCCACAAGAGGCACCATGAACAAATCAAAATCCTTTCCGGGACTTTTTGGACCTGGGATGATTAAGGCCATCATGTAGTTTGATTCTTTGGTGCAGACATTTGGAGGCATGTTGTAAGGGATAACAAGCACTGGCCACATGCTATATGTGGCGCTCTGGTGGCCAAATGGGTTAAAAATCCATCTGAAGCTAAGCCAAGTCTAATGTTTCTCGGGTCAGCAGCAAACTCTATGTGTTTATCATTGAAGCTTTTCCACTCACTACCATGAGATGGATGGCTCATTACATTCGGATCCCTGTACTCCTAGTTCCTAGAATGCCATAGTACATCCTCTCTTGTTTTAGCATCATGAAACAACCTCTGCAATCTTGGTGTAATTGGAAAGTGTGTCAGAACATTAAGAGGAATCCTCTTCACGGCATCGCCATCTTTCCATCTTGATGATTTGCATTTTGGGCATTCACTTAAGTTGGCATAATCCTCCCGGAACAGAACACAATTATTCTTACAAACATCGATCATATCATATCCAATTCCAACTGCACGAAGGAAATTCTTCATTTCTTCAGAGGTGTGTGGCAGCTCGACGATCTGGGAAAGATTTGCGGAAAGCAGCCAACATCGCATCGAATGATTTGTTGGTCATCCGCTCAGATGTCTTCACCAAGAAAGGTGACCATAGCTGAGAATCTTGATAGCTTATTTCACGGGTGACAACAACGTTGCATTGTTCCAACATGCGGGCCCACCGTTTTCCTTCTGCGGTGAAAGTTCACGGAATGCACGAGCATTTCGTAGCATTGTTTCAATGTTGGTCAAACTCACCGCTCCACCACCACCACCACCTCCTCCTCCTCTTCCACACGAGCATCGAGGCAGATCAAGATGGTGATCTGCTGCTTCCACGTAGTCAATAACATTGGCGTTCACAGCTTCACCATGATGAACCCACCTAGTATATGTGACCTACATCCCATACAAGTGTAGATGATTTTGCACAGTTGGTCGGGTCTTGTAACTGAATTCATACAACTGCTACACGGGCAGAGCACATCTGATTTCAGACCATCGTACTCAGCTCGATAAAGTTCATGAAGTTTTCAACCCCTCGACATATGCAGCGGAGAATCTTGAGCGAAGTAATCAAGTCCTGTCCATCAGTTAGACATACAAATTAGTTATTCTACTAGATATTACAGGAAAAATATATATGCTTTTTTTATGAAGTCCAGAAAAAAATACCTAGGTCGATGTCTAAAGCTATGGCAAGATATTTGGACGAGCAGATCTAAGTAACGAAATATATGTAAAGCTAATTCAACAAACAGATTTGAGTGCTAAATTATGGCAGGCTGTTTCAGCAGTCAATGAGGCCGAGCACACAACCATCGAACTATCGAAGGCCATCGCAGCAACAAAGATCGAGTATAAAACGGTGTAGAGCTATTTCACCTAACAGATTGGCTACTAGACCATGGCAATCTACGTCACAATAAATATATGGCAGGATATTTTAGCAACTAATCGGCCTTGGCATGCCATCTCAGCTAAGCAGATTGAGTGCAGAACAGGGCAAGGAAGCCTCTTAAGCAGAGCATATTGACAGTAAACTACTTTGGCAAACTGTGAGATTAACAGCGTCTATCAGCTAACATTCAGCGCTACACCGACATGAACGGGGCCTCAGTCTTGAATGCGCGTACGTGGGAGAAGCTGACCGCCGTGCGTCTCCACACGAACGTCTCCAGCGGTGGCGGCGCTAACCGCCGTGCACCTCCACAAGAACATATCCAGAGGTGGCGGCGCTGCTAGAGGACGGCAGTCTACGAGAGTGTACTGTTAGAGCGAGAGGACCGCCGTGCGTCCCCTCGAAGAACCGCGGCGTCGATGTATCGGCGCGGCGGGGAGGGCGGCTTTGGCGGAGCGAATGGAGTGGAGGGGAACGGGGAGGGGTTTGGGGAATATTTGGCGAAGGCGGTTGAATCGGTTTGGGGAATTTTTGTGTGTGGGGGATTTTCGTGCGGTGGGCGGGGAGTTTGGTGCATGGTCGGTTTCTCCAAGTGCAGTCCCACGTGTCAGTGAAGAGGCAAGCCGAAGCGCCTTCTGTTTGCGTGAGCCGTGTGCAGGACCGAACGTGTGTGGGGTGCAATGTGACCGCGACAGGAGTGTTGTGAGTGTACCGCCTTTTTTCCTTTTAAACTAGGTGCTTCGCCCCCTCAAAAAAAATTTGTTGCTTCACGCGATCCATCGATACTACTACTAGTAATCCGGTAATCCCGACTAAAACAATGCGGTCGGGTCTTTTCCCGCGCGATATGCTGGGAGGTTGGCTTAGTTGGGTTTTTTAGATTTGTCTCGGTTCAATAAAAAGCAGAGTTGGTGATGATGGTGTGCCTGTCATCCTGCAATATAGGCCGTCCGATCTATATCAAACGGACAGGAAGGAAACTATGACAATTTACCCGCACTCCTCTCCACATTCGCAGATAAGGCTTTCCCTCGTTCATCCTTTTCTCCCACAAGATCTTGATCTTCCATGCAACGCACGGGCATCTTGCTAGTACTCCTACAATATGTATATTATTGTGAAAGTTCATATACACTGGCCGAGATTAATGCAAACACGGCAGATTTTCATTACATTTCAAACTTTTATAGGACAGAAAAATAAAAGAAACCAGACCCTAAACCTATTCTACGGCGGCGACCGACGTCCTCCATCTGCGATCTCTATATGCGGCGGGGTTCAAGACCCGTGAAGTGAAGGTGCGGTCTCGGCGAGGAAGAGTAGAACACGGATACGGACCGGCCAGTTGGCACACCATGCCCTGCCGCCTCCATGCCCTACTCATCCTCGGAGGAGTCCCGACCTCGGTGGTGCCGGACGTTGGGCGGCGGCAAGTAGGACGCGTGGCTGGCGGTGCTCCGTCGTCGGCCGCCAGCGTGGCCACCGCTTGTCGGTCGCATCCGTGTCGGCTACGCCGCTATTGCGTCACGAGGCGACTTGGCGAGGGCGGCGACCTCGAGCTTCATCCCGAAGACAAGCTCTCTGCGCAGAGCGTTCGCACTTGCGGTCATGGCGGATGTGGTGTCGGTAGGAGGACGATGCGCTATGGTGTGGAGGTTAGCTGGGCGTTGCCGCTTTAAGTAGCGCATTCCGGTGAGGCCAAGTGTCCGAGTGCGTCATTAAGTCGCCGGAGTTGTTCCTCGGGCACCGAGCCTCTTAACGACAACATACGAACAGACGGCATGAATGCGGGCAGCTGGCGCCGGCTGGGAACGCATCGTGCAACGGCGCGAGGGACGAGGGCTTTGGTGTGCCAGGGTAGTCAGCTGTGGTCGTGGCAACGTTGGAGATGCCCTTTGCTCAAATGCGATCCCCGCATGTCATTGAAAAAGCAAGACGACCCGGCATGGTCTCAGGTCCAGAGGATGCAGTTGGCCGCGCTACACCACTCCACGGACGCATCCCGGCGCCCCGTGCATCCTCGATGAGCCGGGTGTTGGGGTGTGTTTGGATTGTGGCCAAAGTGCACCTTACCAAAATTTTGGTCATGACCCAAAGATTGGTCTTTGTTTGGATGGTTGCCATTTTTTTGGCATGCCAATGAACTCTGGCCAACTCTAGTTCATTTTTCTTGCCAATGTCGGCAAAATCATGGGCAACCAATACCTCAACCAAAGTTTTGGTCATGATCAAAAGATTGGTCCGATGGTTTCCATTTCTTTGGCATGCCAATGAACTCTAGCCAACTCTAGTTCATTTTTCTTGCCAATGTCGGCCAAATCATGGGCAACCAATACCTCAACCAAAAATTTGGTCATGACCCAAAGATTGGTCTTTGTTTGGATGGTTGCCATTTCTTTGGCATGCCAATGAAATCTAGCCAACTCTAGTTCATTTTTCTTGCCATTGTCGGCCAAATCATGGGCAACCAATACCTCAGCCAAAATTTTGGCTACCCAATGCTTTGATGGGGCAACCTTGGGCACAAAACCAAACATACCGTTGGTCGTGCCACAGCACTAACGCCACCCTCGGCACACTGAAACCGACCGTGTCTAGCGACGATATGAGCGTGTCGCTCACCGCGGTCGCCGTGTCTAGAGGCGGTGCTGGAGCTGCGCCCCATTGTTGGCCCCAACGACCCACATGAATGGTTGTCGGTGGCGAGGAGGCCGTGGGCCAGCTCCTCCATTGGACTAGTCTGCGCTACGTCGTCCCGACGGGTGTGCCCCACATGTTGATTTCCCTGTTTTCCCGGCCATATTCGAGCGTCAGTGCTCCGCGATACGCATTAGGCCTTTCACTATGTAGGCCAAGCGAGACAACTTATTGTTTATTTGAGCCGTTCAAGTGTAATCATCTGGCGTTTGCTTATTTATCATTCCTCTCCAACCATTTTCTCCATCAATCATGTTGCCCTCCGGTCGAGTCCATCCTCCCGCATGCCTCATTTGAACATTCCACCGAGTATCATTCGTATGTACCTACGCTAGTCCTCTTTCAATAGATCTCCGGACCCCGAGATGAAATCGAGAGGGAACGAGTGGGGGCACGTGATACCTAAGGCGGATTCAAAATTTTGAACCGGTCATCATAGCATCTGCAAATCATATATAAAGGGTATTCAATGTTCGTTTCATTTTTGAACGTACAATATACTCCCTCCTATCCTTTCTACTTTACATATAAGTTTTATGTGTAGTCAAAGTATCTCTACTATGATCAAAAAGGTATGAACATTCAACAATGCCCAATCAATATTGATAGATTCATACGTACTCCTAGATTTGTACTTGAGATGGTTTCCAATTTAACTATTGACAAGATTAATAGTACATGAGATGTATAATGTGAAAATTATATCATTGGAAACTCCTTTCACATACGAAATTGACCGTATGCTTTCTGTAAGTTGCATGTCATATATTATTACTCTAACATTTGGTCAAAGTTAGCCTCGACAAACGCATTAGACCCTGTATGCTTTGTGTAAGTTGCATGTCATATATAATTACTCTAACATTTGTGTAAGTTGCATGTCATATATTATTACTCTAACATTTGGTCAAAGTAGTATAGTGGAAGTGGATCCTCTGACGTAGGTATACCTACCTTACCCTCCCTTTCGGTCACTTACTGGCGGACCCCATGCTTGCTAGGCCCGTATGTCGGTTACTCAATGGGTTCGCCACGTCGAGATACTCATCCGTAGTATACTCCCTCTGTTTTTATTTACTCCGCATAAAACGGAGGGAGTGGTGGTTTAATAAATGACGCGGGCGGGGGAGGGGGAGGGACGTCAGTTTGCTCTCAACTGCAGTCCCATAAGTGAGCGAAAATGCAAGACGAAGCGCGTTCCATTCGGTGAGCGACGTGGAGGGTCTAGCTTGTTGGGATGCAACGCGAACGCGACAAGAGCGATGTATAGTCAAAACCGATTGACCAGTCGTCACCGGAACCACTATTCACACCAGAACCTTCGCTGCTCGGCCTACGCCAGCCACTGCCCTAAAACCACACCAAATCTCCAGCCCATTCCCCCACCTTTTGATCCCCTAGCCCGCATCAAGCGTCCCCTAGTTCGCCGGAAAGCCATGGTGCGCCGCAAGATCACTTACTACAAGATGCTGATGCCAGAGCACCGCGCAGAAATCGCAGCGGCGGTCGGCGCCACAGATCTCTGTTCCCAAGCTCGCTTTGCGGCGGGCCAATCCCCGAGTTCTCTGGAGCCGAGCTACGAGGAGGAGGAAGCCGATCCAATGTTCCCTGCGGAGGTCACGGTGCAGAAGGCCCCCGATGGGTATGAGACGATGGACGTCGACTTCGTGCCGGCGTCCAAGTCCCCCATGGTGCAGGCGGACCAGCGGTTCAACATGGCGATACTAAAGGAGGACCGGGGAGGCGAGGCTCAACTTCGGCGCGAGCGCGCGCATGCCGCTGCCATCGAGGCTCTCCTGCAGCGGAACCGGATGTCGTGGATGTGAACCGGCGGAGGAGGCTCAACTTGAGGCGGGCGTGCGGATGCCGCTGCCATCGAGCCCTCTGCGCAGCGGAACGGACGTCCCGGACATGAACCAGGTGGCGAGGCTCGACTCGGCGTAAGCGCGCGGATGCCACTCTCATCGACGCCCTCTGCAAGCGGAACCGGACGTCCCGGACTTGAACCGGCGGCGGAGGCTCGACTTCGGCGGGCGCGAAGATGCCGCTGCCATCGAGGCCCTCCTGCAGGCGGAACTGGACGTCCTCGACTTGAACCGGGCTGTGTTCTCGTCCGTGCAGAGCGCCCGCACGCTTCGCTTGAACGAGTAGCTGGAGGACGAGGACAACCACGGTGCGGAGACACACGTCGGCAGCGACGGCTAGTTCACGCCGGCAGCCAAAGACGACGAGGTCGTCTCTTTCCGCGAGAAGTGATAGTTTTTCTTTATGTTGTTGTTTTTATGGATCTTTAGCTTTGTAAAAACATACTATATTTGTTATGCAAGTCGCCTGACTTGGGTCAGTCTACCATTTCAGGCAGTTGGATGAATATCCTACGTCTCCTAACCCTTCTTTCCTTCTTCCTCACCTCTTCTTCTTCCCCAACAGACCACCGCACCGGCCGTACGGATACTCCCCAACATGCTGTTGGATATACATACTCTATGAACAAAAATTATGTATCAGCGATAGGATGGCTGAGTTTGGTTTGTTCACATGCGACAACACGTGTCAGTGAAGATGCATTCCCTTAGTTGGGTTTACAGCATGCAGGAGCGACTGTGTGAGGGTGCGGTGCGACCGCGGCGTGCAGGAGCGACCGTGTGAGGGTGCGGTGCGACCGCGACAGCTGTGCGCAAGTGTACCTCCTTCTCATTTTGAAAACTTTAGGCAAGCTTGGCAAAAATGTGTGGTGAAGTTTGGCAATGCAAGGCCTAGACCCAAACAGGATAAGTACATACGTACTAGGAGTACTAGTGTTAAAAAAGAAAGGCGGGGTTTTCCTTCACGGGATTTAATCGATACAAATCCTCATTTCACGTGTCAATTAATGCGCATTTTTCTCTCGAAAGACCAAAGAGCTAACCATCTCACTCCTCATCGCTTGATTAATGCAGCGCCATGCAAACCAACCTTCTCACTTCCGCATGCATGCAGGGGATATTAATGTCCTTGGTTGCTAACCCCATCAATTTTGCCTCGATTAGTGTTAGTGGCCCTTTGCAAATTGTAATTTTGGTATACTGGCCTTGTGTACAAAAAAATGGAGGTAGTAACTATATTTGACTTCCTTCCCCATTGCGGTGACGTCGATGATATTTTTTTTGGTGGTTTGGGCGAAGTGCGTTCGACGGAGAACACCATTGAGGGAGACCACGGTAAGTCATTTGCAAGTGCCGCCTGCAAGCCGAGACAACTGCCTTATTTGCATCTAGGAAGTCCTTTACTAGTACTACTACTAGGAGTACTAGTGCGGTGAGATGGTTTCTCGAAGAAGACGATGGAGAAGCGGAGTCAGTGAAGACTGAAATGATGGTTGCTTCGTCCGTGCTTTGTGATTTGATGCCTCACTGCTTTGTGATTTGTGATAGAAGGGACAGGGGAGTAGACTCTGTGCTCTATACTGTACTACATGCGTCCAAGCATGGGAGAAAGAGGAGAGACGTTGCATTTTCTATTCCTTCAATCAATCAATCGGTGAGCTTGGTTCCATCTTTTGGCTTTGGCAACACCGTCCACAATGGTTCCCACGATGCCAAAAGCTATTTTCACATTTGGCTACACATTGTGAATGCCCTTAACCGTACCACTTGGTTTTGCTCCTGTGTGCTATCTATACAAATCGCAATTATATTGATCTAAAAAATTATAGAATCAAGATTAGTAAAAAGGAGGTGATTTTGCCGCGCGGGTGGCAGTTTGCTAACATGCGGTCCCACGTGTCAGTGCTTTACCAAGCCGATCCGCGTCCCACATGAGGCAGAACAACAGGAGAAGCAACACGTGGTTAAGTTGAAGAAGATGAGGGAGAAGCGGATTCAGCAACGAGTGAAATGATGGTTGCTTCGTCCCTCCAACTTCTTTTTTTAGCATTATTACTTCGTCCCTCCAACTTAAATATGGGAAAGGTGCAGCTTTGTGATTTGACGCCTCATTGCTCATAACTACGCCGGCGCCATGACTGGGGTGCTTCACCCGGGCTGCTCTGCATTGTATTCCGGTATGGCATGTGGACCCGATAGCTTGATGTCCCACATGTCGTGAAAGGACTAGAAGATTTATGAAAGCGAGTGCTCCACTCTTCTGACGGAGGAGTAGACGACCTGACGCCCGATGAATCGTCACTTGTCTTGTATAGTACTATAGTTTTGCTGTTTCGCATGATCCATCGATACAAACCCGATTAAGCAGGATAGGGCGGGATTTTTCCCGCGTAGATGATAATCTTGCCATACATTTCAAAGGCAATTTTAATGTATGCAAACTGAATAATTATAAGTAACAATATGATATCTAGTAAAACTAAAACACATATGATTATTGTGTTAGAGTGTAGTAGTAGTGCTGTATTGCATAGTTGTTAGATGTAACATGCGAGCGTGTAGAGATGTAGTTTTGGAGGGCCTACAGAGAGAAAAGCGTATCGGTCACCGAACTTCAAAATAAGCTGATTACGGTCACTATATACGTTTTGCGGTGATTATCCGGTCACTTGCTCACAGTTCAACATCGGATTGCACTCTGTTGACCGGCCAAATAGTGTGCGTGGCGCCATGTTGACTAGTTAAATTGACCACGTTCCTTGTGGGTCCCACCTGTCAGTTCGCATAGGGAAAAGGTCGATAAACACAAATTTACGCAGCGCCGACAAGGCTCCAACCCGTGTGCGGAATCACCTGGTTGTGTATGTATGCATCGGGGCTGATGTGTGCGCATGCACGTGTAGGTTGAGCACTTGAGCGTGAGAGTGTGTGTTGGTCTTGTGGTGTATTGGTGTGTGCATGCATGCGTGCGTGTGTGCGTGTGAGTGTTGCGTGCGTGCGTGGCTACGTGTGTACGTGTGAGTGTTGCGTGCGTGCGTGGGTGCATGTGTTTGTGTGAGTGTTGCATGGATGCAGTTCGTGTGCATGCGTGCGTGTGTGTATAATCACCACACCAGCTCCTGTGTGTTAAAACATACGGCTCAGAATACCAATACAAGGCCACCTTGTCCACTGTGCCCACGGTCATGACTCCGAACCACCGTCAAAGTATTTTTTTGTCGTTTGTTTTCATTCTTACTAGCAAGATGCCCGTGCATTGCACGTAACAAGATACATTTGTATGACTTGTTTATCTTGTGAGAGAAAAGGATGAACGAGGGAAGGCCTTATTTGCAAATGTGCAGAGGTGTGTCGGTACCTTTTTGCAAAATTGCCATCATTTCTTTCCTATCTGTCAGATAGAAATCAGACGGCCTATATTGCAGGATGGCAGGCACACCATCATCACCAACTCTGTTTTCTATAAGAGTGTATTTTATGTATTTTATAGGAGTGTAGATGTAGAGTAGATACAAGTCGACAGGTGGGCACGATGGTAGTGAGATAATGTGATGCAACACTAGAGGTGCCATGTGGAGCGTTTAACTGGTCAACTAGTCATGTCATGAGCAAATACAGAGTTGTACGGTGAGCCCGTGACTGTATAATAACCAATAAACGTAAAGGGTGACCGTAATGAGTGGATTATGAAGTCCAATGTATGTATCGTGCTTTCGCTTCAAATACAATGATCGTCATTGCATATATCGCGAGAGAAAGATGAAATATGCGTGAATTTTCTTGTGGCTTACTTTTAGAGGACCTAGAGATAGTTTTGTGTGCATATGTGAAAGGGGCGTACAGGGGGGGTATGCGATGGAGAGAGAGATGCTCTTCGTTTCTCTTTATTATGACTAACTTTGTATATAATATAAAAATATACAAATTCACAAAGTCTTGAATAAATATCATTGTGGGCACCATGCAATGCAAATTAGCGTTCGTACTCCTCCATATAACTTTGTAATGTTGTATATATGTAGAAACTAGAAAATAATTTTTTGGCCACACTTTATTCAAAAGGAATGTTGTACGCGAAATAAACGTGAAGAGAGGGCTTTTTAGATCAATGGGGTACGTGATGTAACATGTGTGAATGTGTAGTTGATGCATTTGGCGGGGCTTAGAGAGGTATGTGTGTGTATTACGTATTCGAGAGAGGCATGGATAGAGGGGCCGACGGGGGGCATGGGAGAGATAGCACGAGAAATGAGAGTGGTCTAGGGAGAGAGACGAATATGATGTCACGACAAGAGATTCCATTCCCTTGTGTATATGCAAGGGGGGAGGGAATAGAGGCACCAGGAGAAATTTTCTGTGTGTGGTGTTTGTGTTGGTATGTGTGGGTGTGAGAAGATAATGAGATGTGGGGGCAGAGGGTGTGTAACCGCGTGAGGTCCGGTGGGTCGAGGTGAGGCCCTTCGTTCGGCTCCGTCCTGCGCCACATTGGTCGGCCCATGACACATTTAGGAAGACCCATGGATGACTAGTCGTACAAGACAAACATAGAAGAATTGTGAAGGACTCTGTGTGCACTGACAAAGCCGACTAGGATTTGTAACCCTAGGTTCTCGGACTAAGGTAACCCCTTTATCTTTGATATTACTATTCATCCAACCTAAATTTAAGGGGCATCCTACAGAATGCTCTGCTAGAATCATATTCTCCGATTAGGAAGAGAGGTGTGAGACAATGCGTGAGAGACAGGCGTAAAGATAATGTGCGTACATGAGACACGTAGGCAGGTCCATGTATATAGAATGGGTCGATGAGGATTGTGAGTGTGTATGTTTGTGAGAGGAAGAGTGCTTGTGATAAAGGTTAGTGAAAACAGTTGTAAATGGTTACGAGAGGGAGGGAGGGTTATATCCAGAGCATGTGTGCGAGAAATACACCTCGGGAGAGAGTGTGTGAGCATGTGTGAGAGACCACCGATGGAGAGTGAAACTACACGTAAAAGACTGCTCTACACATTGATTAAAGATATAAATTGTATCCAAATATTAGGATGGGATCATGATATTTGCAATTAGCGTAAGGCGGTCATTGATCCATCAGACATCTAGATTCTATCAAATTTGAGCATGTCTATGTTATTATTCGACACAATTGATCCACATAGTTAGTATTTTGAACTCCAGACAATGCATCACTTTAGCAATCGAATATAAACGTGAGTATAGTTCATGTTGTGTGTGTAAAGCACGTTATACATACGAAAGTTACACAATGGACATTATAAATAGCTACATATGAACTAGCATACATTTGAATTCAACTTAAGGTGGTTTAAAAAATAGAATTCAACATGAAGTCCATTCAATTATTTGAATTTGATATCATGGCATTTGTAAACCATACCTAAATTATGGGGGCACCAACCTTTGCTCTGATTTTGTACATAATAGCATATGTAGTCATGTACAAAATAGATTCAAATTTAGCGCCTCCATTCCAAAATAATTGTAGTTATAGGATTTTCAAGTGTCAAAATTTCAAAAAGAAGCGGATAATTTAATGAGGTTTTCAAACATACAAGGTCAAATATAAAGTTGTCTATTTATGTCAATCCTCATAGTTCAAGAGTACTTTAAACGTGAATGCTTGTGTTTCAAAATTTCGAACGAAGCGCCAAAAGAGCCTCTACTCGCCCGAAACTGCATGAGACCAATGTTTGGTAGTACAAGGAAATTACTTTTCTAATAACTCCGACCCGTGAAACCTACCGGCCCGACGTCCAAAGGTCTAAACCGGGGTAGGTTTGTAGCTTCATCTAGACACCACGCAACCGCATCCGAAAAACATTCATACACAATGGCCGCCTAAGCACACATGCGCTGGCGAAATTGCTCCGCCCACTATTTGGGACACAGGGATTACCATCCTACCCCGACCCTGATGGGTCCGAAATTTAAGATGGGGGCAAAGTTTGTACGTTCCCTAAATTTCAAACAAGCGTGTCCCATCTTCTGTTCAAAAAAGCCAAAAACAAGCGCGTCCTAGACCGAAACATGGTTCCCCCCACCCGTCCGATTCCCCATTCGTACTCCGTGGGCGCCAAAACTACCTCTCCACCAGCCGTGAAACCCTGGCGTCCTCCGTCCGCCACACCATCCCACCCATCAACGCCGCCCTCCTCCATCACGCCGGAGCCGATACCCCGACGTCGTCGTCCACCGCAACCTCAACCGCAACGCCCTCCATGGCTAGTAGTTGAAGCCGAGGCCGAGCCGTCCGTACCCGAGCCAGTTCAACCACGCCGTCCTGCGCCTCACCGCTGCCGCTCCAACTTTGCCACCCTCCACCGCACCGTAGCTGTTCCTGCTACGCCGTCCTTCGCCGCCTCGGATCTGCTTCCCCTCCGCTGACATACGGCCACGGCAACACAGTCAACAATTTGGCCATGGGTTCGTCCAAGCCTGCACCCTCCAGAACATCGATTTCCCCGGTAAAAAGAAGAAGATCGGCGCGACATGTGGAGGTGACCACACCGGCAAACGAAGAAGGTACTCCTCTTCCCTTATTCATGCAAATCTTACGTCTCTGCTTGCAGGGTGTTCATCCCACAGAAGACACTAATTGACCGCTTTTTCTTGATACTAGATGTTCCTAGTAACTCGCGATGCACAAGGTTTCTCCTCATATACTATTTCACCTTAGCTAGAGGCCCGTCGCCCCCCTGAATTTCAATTTTTGGCCAGTTGATTCCCAATTAACGGAAGCATTCCCAGCGTAACAGCGCTAGTACGACTATTACGCCGGGAAGCAGCGCCTTGGTGTTTATCTTAGGGCGTGTGCGGCCTAGAAACTCTGGCGACCGATCCGGAGGTCGGCCGGGATTAAAGGATGGCACAGGGCACTGCCAAGCACGGCGGTGGTGTGAGGTCGATGGGAGGTGGGGCGGCGGAGGCGGGTCTGCAGGCGGTGGTCGCCAAGGTTCGAGAAAGATCGTCAACGGTGATGGCGGGAGGTGAGCGAAGGCCATCTGCCCGTTCCTTATAGATCGGACGGTTCATTAAAAAATCGGTGACCTATTTATTTTCAGTCAACCTGTTATCTTAGATATGACCACATGTGGTGGTGTGCTGCAGGAGTACCTGCATTTCCTGTGCTCATATATTACAAAATCATACGGAGTAGAATCTAATTTTGTTTGGCCTGCAATGTTGTAGAGCTATCATATGTCTCCTGTCATTTATTTTTCAGCCACCTGCTATCTGCTACTTTCATAGTGCACTTGTTCTGCACACACTTCACCCATACTCTCACTATTGTGTTTTTATGCAAGGGTATTTCAGAGTCTGCCTCGAGAGAAGCAAAAAAGAAAAGAGACAAGTCGTGCCAGCTTTCTACGCGGCTAGGCACGGCACGTTACATCGCTATAAAGGGTGCGGTGTCGGCGGATGGAGACGATGGCGTAGCTCGAGTTGATGACCTCGCTGCAATGAACCACCATCCTGTGCTTGCTTTAACTTCACGGTGTCATATGTGGTTGCATGTTCCATATGGTGTCTAGCTTGTATTCGAAAGGCCAAAGTCGGTCTTTATTAAGATAAGGAAAGATATTTTTTACATGAACCACCATCCCGTGAGCACCAGAAGACAAATAGCTAGTCAGGGCACTAGCCGAGCCAGTGACAAGCCTAGCAAAGACAGGCATCACCTGGAAGCCAACTAAAAAGCCGCGATGGTGGCGAAGCAGCCGCCTCCCACCAGGCTCTCAGGTCCTATATGATCATGTTCACCACTCCAGCCGGATGTCCAGCTTGTATTGCTTCCATTTTGGTTAAATTGCATCTGCTTAGCTTACACATTATACCTTTGAATATGACATGCCTTTCTGTTTTTGGTACATACTAGTACATCTGTGTATTAACCATGTTCTTACATCAAACTAATGTTCTTGTGTATCCCTCATCAATCACTTATGACGAGGCAGGCAGGCAAGGGGACTACTCATTTAAAGAATGCAGCATCAGCCTCCCGACATGATTCTCAAGAAACAGAAATGCTAGATGAAGATAGTGAACGTAGCTCTGTAGTTGATTACAGCATTTCCCCTACACTAGCATCGCAGGTGCTTGCTCTAACTTGGCAGCGTGATATGTGGTTGCATGTTGCATATGGTGTCTAGATTGTAATTCTTCCAATCTGGTTAAACTGCATGTGCTAGTCTGTTAGCTTATACTCCTCCGTCCATAATGTAAGACATTTTTGGCACTAAATTAGTGCCAAAAACGCCTTACATTATGGGACATAGGGAGTACATTATACTGTAATGTGACATGCCTTCCTGTATTTAGTACATAGTACATCATCTATTAAGCATGTCATAAAACTATTGTTTTTGTATCCGCATCAATCAATATGACGAGACACCTTTAGTATATGCGATTGCAATATTAGTTGCATCTTTCATATGATTTATAGCATGCGCTGCTTCCAATTTGTTCAAATTCCATTTATGATGGGACGCTTTTAACTTGGCAGAGTCATATTGGTTGCATCTTTCATGTGGTGTCTAGCTTGCATTGCTTCTTATTTGCTGGAATGGTTTCTGCTTAGTTTGCACAAACAGTTGTGAACATGCCATGCCGTCCTGTTTTTCGTACATATTCCATCCTTGTATCATGTGTTTGCCTTACATCAAAGTAGTGATTGTCAGTATCATGCATGAATGAGTTCTGAAGAGAGAATTTTATTGTTTTTTCTTGTCAGTTTTACTTGACAATTCAAAATCAATAAAGCGGAGGAAGTTAGCAAGGCAGCGGATAAAGGTGTTCCTTCCGAACGGAGGGCCTCTATAGTTTCTACTCCTCCACACCCCCAAGATGATTTCCAAGACAACACATGCATAGACACTCAACAAAGCTGTGTTTATGATGAGCATGTCTACCCTAGTGCTCCCTCTAACTTGGCACTGTTATATGTGGTTGCATGTTATGTGTGATGTCTAGCTTGTATTGCTTCTAATTTTGTTGAATTCCATTTGCTTACTTTACACATTATACTTGAATAAGACACGTGTTCCTATTTCTAGAACATACAATGTCTGTCTATCACACCATGTTCTTACATCAAATTACTACTGTTGTGTAACCTGCAACAATCACTTATCATAAGACACATTTGACTTCAGAGTGTGCTATAGGTTACATCTCACATTCTTTTCTAGTTTGTACTACTAATTTGTTGTGGCACTTATGACGAGACAGTTTTAACTTGGTAGAGTGATATTCGTTGCATCTTTCATATGGTATCTAGCTTTCATTGCTTCTAATCTGTTGAAATGCCTTCTCCTTAGTTTACACATCATAAGCTGTGAATATGCAATTCTGTGAATATGCAATGGCACTAATGACGAGAGACCTCCAGCATGGTAGTGTAATGTTCTGTGCATCTTGCATATTATTTATTTCTTGTACTGCTTCACATTTGTTTAAACGCCATTTATGATCAGACACTATTAACTTGGCAGAGCGATATTTGTAGCATCTTTCATATGGTGTCTACCTTCCATTGTATTGCTTCTAATTTGGTGAAATGTCTTCTTCTTAGTTTACACATCATAGTTCTGGTTATCTCTTCCGTCCTGTTTTTCATACATATTACATCCTCCTATCATGTGGTTGTCTAACATCAAAGTTCAGTTCGTCTGCATCACGCATAAATTTGTTCTGAAGAACTAAATTGTTATTCGTTTTTCTTGTCGACTTGACTTAAGATGGCACAGAGAAAGAGGAAGAAACACATAATGGCAGGGAATGAGAAGCGGATGAATCCTGCAGATTCTGCTGGTACTGATGGTGCAATAGAAGGTCAAAGTCCAGCAGAAAATTCTACAAACACGACATCCCATGCTACACGAGCTGCAGAAAAAGCCAAACAGAAACAAATAGCTGCCACCAAACAAGTAGAGACAACCCTAGTTCTTGCAATAGCTACCAAAGTACTACCAGCTGCACGACATACTCGTGCGTCAACTGAGCTAGCAGCACGTTCCCAAGCTCCCTTGCCACCTGACACTACTTCCCAAGCACTCTTGACACAAGACGAGTTGGCAATATCAGATGAACCTTGTGAGCTTCAACGCCAAGAAGGTAGTTCTTTGAGTCAAGTTACAGCCCATGCTTCTTTATATGTAGTCTCACGGTTTGATGTACACTAACACTTCCTATGTTCGTTGTTGGACTAGCACCTAGGCGCAAGAGGAAACAAACATCGGGGATAATGCTCGATAGGTTAAATAAATCTAGAGGAGGAAGAATAGAGATCCGTTTTGAGGCAGGTTTAAAATGGCCACGTGATGCTCTGAGTCACCAAGTTAGTATCGAGGCAGCGGTTGCCGTTAGGTGTCATGTACGTATCCTCCCAACATGGATTGATGACAGGAATGACAAATATGAAACCAGTTCAACACCTTCCTCGACCATTTATCTGTAAGTATGGTTATGTATGGAAACTAGTAATATCGTCTTGCTCTGTCCCATACTTTCTAGGTTGTTGATAATGAGACTCCATAATTTTCAACAAATGAGGTTCAAGTTGGATAGCCAAGATGATGCAACCGACAAGCTTGCACCCATGTTTTCAAGTCTGCTCTGCGATAGTATCGGTATAACTTGAGGAAAACTCACTTTGAAGGCAAGGCTAACGATGAACTTTCCCAAACATCTCGATGGAAAATATATCGGATGAAGACCGGAGGGCCTTGTTAAACACCGGTCCGATCCAAGTATCAGGTACATTATATATATGTGATCAGATCACATGTTGAAGTCCTATTTACGCATGTGCCACACAAATCTATCTTCTTGTAGGTGAAATGTTCAAAGAACAAGGCCAACCGTACGAAATTGAAATTCCAACAGACGACAGGATCCCGTAGCTATATTGCACACTTCGAGGCTCTTGTAATTAGCTGCTGTTTCACTCTTTTCGCTGTACTATATTATCATATCTATATTGACTTGTTCGAAATGCAGAGGAAAGCCCGCAAGGACCGAAAAGTACCTGAACCAAATGTTGTGGAAATCTTCAAGGACTGTCACACCAGCAAGAAGAAGGGCTACACCAGTGAAAGCCGCTATTGTAAGTCCTTAATCCTCATGCCTTTTAACTACTACTTACTCTGACTTGTGCCTTGAACTGCATGGTTTGCAGCCAATGTCTATTACTCTTTTCAGTTTTATACACAATTGTCTTAGCGTATCATTGCACCTTACAAGGTTTAAAAGAGAGGAGTGATGTTCCTTTGATCTTGACCCGTAATCTAGTTCCGTACTGGACTTGCCCACACAACGTTACAATTGCATGTTTGTCTGTTCTCAGTATTTTTGTGATATGAATGATGTCATACTATGCTTACCGTATTATAAACTTTGTCTCTTTATCCTTAGCCCTCAATACAATGTGAAGAAATAGACAATACATTAGCGATGGTACATGGTCATATGTTTGGAACCTGGTTTTATTATGTACTTTGCAATAAAATACAACTAATATTTTACATGGGTTCACCAGAATAAGTTCTATATATAGACCAAAGCTATTTTGTTTGGTTTTGCTGCCTCCTTAATATCTTCTGTTTTGGTACTACAAATGTAAAACCTCAAATTTTCAGCGAGCTATGGAAAAAATGGTGGAACCGCCACCTTCTGAAGGTGGCGAGGCAACTATAATCGCAATGTCAGCTCTTGCTGCAGTGGGTCAGTACCTCTCCACTAACAGTGCCAAAAGCACGTTCCTGCGTAATACTGGGTTGGTTGTTAAGGCAATATCGTCCAAACTGCCTCATGATCAAGATATGCAAGCTCAAAGGAATGTTGTATCTGCGCTCCAGACACAAGTCCATTCCCTAACAGAGGCCCTTTGTGAAACAAGGAGAAACATTGCTCAATGTCGTCAAGATATGCATGGTTTTGAAACCAGACTATGAGACATTTCCTACGTTGTTCAGGAGCCTAGGGGAAATGAAGGCGGGGGTTATGGTGCTCCATCGGACAATACAACATGAAAACGTAACAGTCAGGTCAAATGAACTGAGCTTCTGAACTTCTGGTGGTGCATTTATCTACTAGACTGTTAAGTTTTATGCCAACCTTCCTTTTGTTATATAGTTGTAGTTTGTTTTGGTGCGATACAAAATTTATTCTTAACGTGCAGCCACCGGCTGAAGAAATCAGCAAGCCATTTTTGTATAGTGTAGGGTGTTCCCTATATTTGCACTGGTGGCGATCTTTGATGCCGAGTGGATGTAATCTGTGCAATCGCCTTAATAGCCTAGCATTAGTTTCGGCCTTATTTATTTCCTAGTCTTCTTTTTCCCTGGTTTGCTAGTGGCCGCAAATACCATGGGCCATATACGGGCTGTAGGATCCATGGGTCTCCTACATGTCGTCGATAAATGGGCCTGTAATCGGTGGGCCTCGGGCCATCGATAAATGGGCTTGTAATCAGTGGGCCTCGGGCCGTCGGATAAATGGGTCTACATGGGCCGTAATCGGGCGAAATTGGTATCGGCCCAGCACGGTAACGGGCCGTTAACAGGCGGTAGGACTGCAAAGACTTAATTCTTTCACAGGCATAACGGGTCGTTAATGGGCCAGAATATAGGGCGGCCGGAAAGCGGCGAGAGCGGGTTAACGAGCGTAAACGGGCTGACTCTTGCCATGGGCCGAATTTGGCCCATTAGGGTAACAGGCCAGTAATGGGCTGACTCTTGCCATGGGCCGAATTTGGCCCATTTGGGGCATGCCAGTAACGGGCCGACTCTTGCCATGGGCTGAATTTGGCCCATTAGGGGAACAGGCCAAGATGTGGGCGGAAGTGTCGAGGGCGAAAAGGAGCCGAAGAACGTATGAGCCGTCAATAGGCCGAAAGCTAACATGGGCTGGAAATGGCCCATGTAAATCACGGGTCGTTAACGGGTACAAAGAAAATTACTGTTCATTATGGGCTAGACTCACCATGGGCCTGTAAAGGGCCGAAAGATACGAAGGCCTCATATGGGCCGAAAGACGTCGTGGGCCATACATGGGCAGAAAGTGAAATTGGCTGGTGTTATATTCGACGGCCCACATGACGTTGTTGGGCCGATTTCCTTTAGGGCCTAACGGGCCGTGAGTTAACGGGCCGTAAAATGGGCTATTTGCGAAGAGACCGTTAACAGGCTTTTCATGGGCCAGCCTGTTAACTTTTGACCAAGTCAAACGGGTCGGCTTTGTAAGCTAAATGGGCCAGTGGTGGGTTGTGGCACGTGTCAACATACCATAGGCGCCTATCTGACCCACTGACGAGCTGACACGTGTTTCGTCCGGCCAATAAGAATTTTACACGTGGAAATATCCCATTGTCGGGGCTGTTAACGGGTTATCGGATCCAAAACCCGACCCGATAGCTTAACGGCGTTCCGTTACGGTGGATGCCACGTGTCAGTCACCCTTGACAAAAGCACTTCTGTGATGCGCGATTTATCGTCATGGAAGTGGACACTTCCGTGATGATAATTTTGGTAATGTCATGGAACACTTCAACGACAGCACATGTATGACTATCTTGATTCTGTCATAAAATCATCATGGATGTACATGCATGACAAAAAACGCGACCTACTATGACAAACATGTATCATCACGGAAGTGTATTTTTTTTGAAGTGTATATACTTTAGCCGGACTGTTGGACTATGAAGATACTAGATTGAAGACTTCGTCCCGTGTCCGGATGGGACTCTCCTTGGCGTGGAAGGAAAGCTTGGCAATACGGATATGTAGATCTCCTCCCTTGTAACCGACTCTGTGTAACCCTAGCCCCCTCCGGTGTCTATATAAACCGTAGGGTTTAGTCCGTAGGACAACAACAATCAGACCATAGGCTAGCTTCTAGGGTTTAGCCTCTACGATCTCGTGGTAGATCAACTCTTGTAATACTCATATCATCAAGATCAATCACGCAGAAGTAGGGTATTACCTCCATCGAGAGGGCCCAACACAGGTAAACATCGTGTCCCCGCCTCCTGTTACCATCCGCCTTAGGCGCACGATTGGGACCCCTACCGAGATCCGCGGTTTGACACCGACATTGGTGCTTTCATTGAGAGTTCCACTGTGCCGTTACCACAAGGCTTGATGGCTTCTTCGATCATCGGCAACGATGCGATCCAGGGTGAGGTTTTCCTCCCCGGCCAGATCTTCGTATTCGGTGGCTTCGTACTACGGGCCAACTCGCTTGGCCATCTGGAGCAGATCAAGAGCTACGCCCCTGGCTGTCAGGTCAGATTTGGGAATTTAAACTGCACTGCCGACATCCGCGGAGACTTGATCTTTGACGGATTCGAGCCCATGTCAGGTGCGCCGCACAGTCACGATGAGCACTATTTAGCTTTGTCGTCGGACGGTGTCCAAGAGATCACACCTGTGGCTACTCCAGCCCTAGATCCGGAGTCTATTGCACCGTCCGAGGGCGGGTGGATGGACCCCGCCTCGAAGGCCACACACTCAGTGGCGATAGAGCCGAATACTGACTTCACCTCCTATGAGACCTGTGTTGCCGGTTCCTCGGATTCGTCCCCGGCCACAGGCCCCGAACCGCCTGCGTCCATGCCTATCGAATCTGATTGGGCGTCGATCATGGAGTTTACCTCCGCGGATATCTTTCAGCACTCGCCTTTTGTGTCACATCCCTAGCCTTACCTTGCACTAGGCTAGCACTTGTCTGTTGCATCATGTTCAAATGATTTTGAAACTTGAAATGGGGATGATAAACCCTAGCACCAAGATTATATCAAATAGGGTCAACCATAAATATTTTCAATGAACCCACAATGCTTTTCAGAAAAGTTCATCATTTTTGAATTGGTTTAGAACCTCTGCCAAAAATGGTGCACATTTTCTAGGCCACTCTGGATTTTTGAATTAATTCATTAAGTATTTGCATTTGGGCATTTAATTCCTATAAATATTTTAATTGCCCAAATAATACTGATAATGGTTGAGGGATGTTGGAAATAATTTCATAAGTTCCCACAATTATTTTCTGCATTTTATGAAATGGTTTAGTATTTTTACTAAATAAAAATAAAACATAAAAAAATTAGAAAACAGAAATAAAAGAAAGAGAGAGACTTACCTTGCCTCACCTGCGCAGCCCACCTGGCCGGCCCAACTGCAAGCCCAGCCAACTGGCCTAGCCCACTGGCCGAAGCGGTTGTCTTCAACCTCGACGCCCGCGCAACCGAGGTCTCCACCTCCTCCCTACCTGTCCGGTCTCCCTGGACGGCTCCAGACGACGCCACGCAACCCCCCCGACCTCTCTCTCTCACGCCCGCAGCTCCTCCCCTCTGCTCCCTCTCTCTCGCCTGAACCCGAGCGCCACCAACGCCATCGACGACATTTGCTGCGACCATAGCCATCGCCTTGCCTCTCCGTTGTGTCCAGACGACCCGCAGACGTCCGTATCATCTCCACGCTGACGCATGCGAGCTCGGAGGCCTTGAATCGTCGCCATCGTCTTCGTCTTCAAGCTCGGGCATCGTCGACCGCCGCCATCGATTCGCCTGCTTCCGGCCTTCCCCGAGCACGCAGAGCCTACCCGTCGACGCGCTGTGAGATCTCCGTCCTTTCTCCCTCGTTACCTCCGTCCCTTTTGAACCCTAGCATCAGCAACTGCCGTGGCCGAGTTTCCCCTGCCGCCGACCATGTCGCCGCCCTCACTCCAGCCGCTTGAGCTCGATTCGGAGCGCGTCACCGCGCTCAGGAAGCCACCAGGAGCCTAATGCACATGCTAACTTGCTCTCCCGTGCACCACAGCGCCAACCCCGCACTCACCCGAATTCCGGCGCCGCCGCGAGCTCACTTCCGGCGAGCTCCGACCACCCCGCGACCTCCCACCTGCTCCGTTGGATGCGCGCGAGCGAGGGCCTCCTCCTTGTGCTCTTCTCTCGCCCCGCCGCCCCCTGTAGTGCCGTCCCGTGTGGACTCCGCTGCGCGGGAAGGTCGCCGGCGGCTTAACTCCGGCCGTGTCGACGTGGCGCCGTCATTAGTGGATAATGACGCCACTAACTAACCCCCCCTCACTGACTATGGGCCCCATGCCTTAATTAACCCCGGGATATATTCCTGTTTAGCTTAGATTAATATAGTAGGCCCCACATGTCAGTTTGACCAAGCCACGTCATCACTGACCCGGACCCACTAGTCAGCCTCTGTCCCTGCCCTGTTACACTGACGTGCGGGTCCCACTGGTCAGGTTTGATCTGGACCCGCCTGTTGACCTGCTGAGGTCAGCATGACCTAATGCTGATGCAATAACTCATTTTCTGGATTTAATTTAATTCAGGAAATTACATAAAATAGTATAAACTTCTAAAAATCATAGAAATTCAACCGTAGCTCAGAATGAAATAATTTATATATGAAAAATGATCAGAAAAATCTTATCTATCCATCTGTACTATTTTCATGCATTTTAGAACAACTTATAGCTGCTTTTTAGGACAAATCATATAATGGCATTTAAACCTTCACATATGAAGTTTGAATTTGAACCTAAGGTTCAAACCAACTTCATTTAACCTTGGTGCTAGTTGCATTAGCCCAATCAACAGCATATTGCCATGTCATGATCATGCATCATATTGTGCATTGCATTGATGGCGTTCTTCCTTGTTTGCCGGTGATTGTCCCCTCTAAGTAGACGACGTTCGACGATGAGTTCGATGACACCGATGAAGAACTATATTATCTTCAGAAGTGCCAGGCAAGCAAAACCCCCTTGTTCATTCTGATACAATCCCACTCTCTCACTCCTGCTCTTTTTACTGCATTAGGACAACAACGATTCATCTGTTACTTGCTGCGGTAGCTGAACCCCTTTATCCTCTGCATGACCTGTCATTCCACAGTAAATAGATGAAACCCACTAGCATGAGTAGGAGTTGTTTGAGCCCTGTTGTGCCTACTCATTCATGCTTGTTTGTCATGCCTGCTACTGCTTAGAGTTGAGTCAGGTCTGATTCATCGAGATGAATCGGAGGTGTGTAAACATGTCCTACTGTGTGTGAGCTAAGTGTGTGAACACGATTTGGTAAAGATAGCGGTGAGAGGCCATGTAGGAGTACATGGTGGGTTGTCTCATTGAAGCCGTCCTCAGGAACTGAGTTCTGTGTTTGTGATCCATGAAACAGTTACTACCACACATTGGGATCCTTAATTGACTCTCTCGGCTTCTTAACCACCCTTGTTCTCTGTCCAGGAGTTGCAACTAGTTTCTGGTGTTTGTAGGATATGTGTTGGAGGCCGTGCATAGCGCTGACCCTAGGGGTGGGCTATGATGCGGTAGATACACCATGGCCCGGTGTACCGATTCGCCCGTTTGGTGTCTCGGGAACCCTGCACACATCGTTCGGGGCTGTTAGTGGAAACCTCGGCCGGACTCACTGCGGATGGAACCCGAATAGGCGATAAACCTGGACTAGGGACTTGAGTGTTTAGGTAGGCCGTGGCCGACACCCTCGCTGGGCTTCCGCTTGAAGGTTGCCGAGTACATGTCGTGTAAACGACGATAAGTGGTGAGAGCGTGTGTGAAGAAGTACACCCCTGCAGGGTTATAAATGATCTATTCGAATAGCCGTGTCCGTGATAAAGGACTTCTGGGTTGCCTGTACAGTTCATAGACAAGTGAAAGTAGATACTCTAAAATGCGCAAGATAAGCGTGAGTGCTATGGATGGCGTTCTCGTAAGGAGACGGGAGCGGGTCCATAGTGGTGTATTGATATGGTGAATATGTGGACTCATGTGCGCCACCTCAAAAGAGTTACTTGCAGTCGTAGTTCAGGATAGCCACCGAGTCAAAGCTGGCTTGCTGCAGTTAAACCCCACCACCCTTTTGTTGATAATGATGCATATGTAGTTAGTTCTGATGTAAGTCTTGCTGAGTACATTTGTACTCACGTTTGCCTATTTTATGTTTTGCAAAGAGACGTCAGTCTCGCTAGTAGTTCCGTGTGGACTTCGACGTTTAGCTTCTTACCTCAGCTACGATCTTATGCCCTCGGCAGGATCTGGTAGATAGTCAGGCTTCTCAGCCTTTTTCATTTGTAGATGTCTGTACTTAGACATGTTAAGCTTCCGCATGTGCTTTGACTTGTATGCTCTGAATGTTGGGTCATGAGACCCATGTTTGTAATATCTTGGCTCCTCGGAGCCTAATGAATAAATACTTTGAGTCGTAGAGTTATGTTGTGATGCCATGTTGTATTTACACATATCGGGCATATTGTGTGTATGTTTGAAATGCTTGGTATGTGTGGGATCCGACAATCTAGTTGTTTATCCTTGGCAGCCTCTCTTATGGGGAAATGTAGTCTAGTGCTTCCTTGAGCCATAGTAGTCCGCTACAGCCCGGTTCACCAGAGTCCTGCTAGCCCAGCACTACTGCTCAGGACACTTGACTGGCCGGCATGTGTTTCACTTCGTTCCTGTGTCTGTCCCTTCGGGGAAATGTCACACGGTGACATCCGGAGTCCTGCCTAGCCTGCTACAGCCCGGGTTCCCGGAGTCCTGTTAGCCCAATGCTACAACCTGGATTCACATGTTGATGACCGACATGCTCGATGTGATTCATGTATGCCTGTCCCCATGGGTTAGTGCCGCTTTGGGTTCACGACTAGCCATGTCGGCCCGGGTTCTCTGTCATGTGGATGCTAGCGGCACTATCATATACGTGAGCCAAAAGGCGCAAACGGTCCCGGGCCATGGTAAGGCGACACCCGTGGGAATACCGTGCGTGAGGCCGCAAAGTGATATGAGGTGTTACCGGCTAGATCGATGTGACTTGGAATCGGGGTCCTGATAGCTTTGGTATCAGAGCCTGACTGCCTATAGGATTACCAAGCCAAACCGGTCGAAGTTGTGTCTAGAAATGCTTTAGTTATGTAAGGGAATTGATTTTGGAAGGGAACGTCAGGATCTTTTTACTCCTTATACCTCATGGCCTTCTGATCCGAGTCATCCTCTTCTCTTCTACGGGGTTTAAGAACTAGGCTTCTCATCTATCTATCAGGATGACGTGTTACTAACCCATAGACTTATAGGATTGTTGGATTTAAGCCCCAGTTCAGTTCCTACTATTTCTGTATGTTAACTGTTGATCTCGGAACCTTGATATGATGTTGTTGAGTGGTTATGCCACCATTTTGCATGATGTCTCAAATCTTTTTGAGCATTTACAGCCGTTATGCTGTCTGAGTCATCCCAGGTTTCTAATACAATCTGAAGCATTTGCAAAATCCCTTCCTCCCATCTTGATGTCCCTTTGGGCCAGATTAACCACACTAATCGGTGAGTTGAGGTACTCTGTTGCCTCGACATATATGTTGGAACTATTATTATGACCATAGGTGTCTTAGAGGACCGTCTAGTAATCTAGCCATGCTTTATATTCCTAGTGTGATGATTCTGGCCATTATTCTCGAAGGCATCCCGTGATGCAATTTAGTTAGTAGGTATTCTATTCCTGGGTTCTTGAACCCGAGATTCACTCTACTTACCTCCTGTTGATAGTGTTCGCTAGTTCCTTTAGGATATTAGTAACTTTGCGATAGTCCTCGAGGTCCGTGGTATTTCCTTCTTCCAAATACTATGAATCGCTTATGGCAGGAGTTCCTTTGAACCAAAAGGGTCACAACGAGAGTGCTCTCGATGAGTTCCCCATTCTATATTGTGACTCTGCCAGTTCTACCTTCTCCGCATGGGTTATCCGGAAGAAATGTTGAACTTTGCTCGACATACTAATCCATGCCTCCAGAATTCAAAAAGTTATATGCTCCATTGAGTTGTCCCTCTTTAGTTGTATTCCGACCTTCGTCTATCAATTGATAGTTAGGAATAATTGTGCATTCGTGTTCATCGATGCCTATCACTCATGTGGTCCGTCAAGCCATTCTATTTCGGAATGACTAGGATAAACAAACTCCAGTACCGCATCCATATCCAGGATTGGGTCAAAGCAGTTGTGTTCCGCAGATCAAAATGCTAATCTAGCTTTTGCTCTGTTCTACCGTGGAGTGTCACCTTCTTTCTTATCAAGAATGTCATGAGAACTGCACCACCTCTTATGAATTCTTGATTTAGTGATACTTCTTGCCATCATTATTAATTCCTCGGTTTCGTGTTGTTGTAACCGGAATGCCGACAAGTGAACCGTGATGTGTGAAATCAATACTCCGAGCAACTCGTTGCTTGGTAGTAATTGGAAAATATTCTCATTCTTAGCGTGTTGGTTATTAAATCATCATCCTAAGATTGATCGTGCTATCTAGTCCTTATTTCCGGTGCACTCTTCGATCAATGAGTTAGGACTGTGTCAATTCCTCGCTCTTTTGATCATATCATCTTGCCCTGAAAAGCAGGATTGTTCTCGAGCTTAGTAACATATCGGTGGTTCGTGATATTCCGATTATCTTCTCAGAAGTATCACCAGGTTGTCACCTGACCGCTATGTTGAGCTCGTGATCAAGTTGGTTATTCTCTAAACCAGCCATTCTCCAAGAATCTGTGTTGGATACCCCTGAGCTAGTCGGTTAAGCTAGACAACAACTTGGAGAGTTGGAAGATGAAAGCTTGTCCGACTTAGTTCATTTTAAGGGATATCTTTTTGAGTGTGTGTTGAAGAAAGATGATATCTTCATCCATTGGTCCCTGTGATCAGTTGTTGGATCTATTGCCTTGTCAAAACTTTGACTTGAGTATGGGCTATCGTCAAGTCAAATCGGAACCAACGATGTTCGTAATGTTGTCTTACTCGTGGTTGAACCCTCGAGCATACACCATTACATCCTTTGGTCTGACCAATGCTATCACCGTGTTCACATGATGGTGGAAGTCCGGTGATATGGAAATTCCGATGAGTTTTTGTTGAACCCATCAGCAGCATTTTGTCTCCCCCATGATTCATGTTGAACATCAACCTAGTGTTGGAAACTTTGTAAACAATGCCTTCATATTCCGTTCATGAAGCATATGTTTGGATGAAAGTATCGATTTCCTCTAAGTTCACGTGAAATCGATGCAAGTTGCCGCCGTGAATTCGAGGGAGCTTGTTTTTGCTTCCTTTGGAATTATCCCAAGTCAGTCATGCATTTGTGCGAAGTACTCTATGGTTTGGTAGATTAATTACCTCCACTCCATATGTGTTCCTAGCACACCAAGCCACTGATTGAATTGTTCAAGGAAAAGGAGTCCCTTCATAAGAGCTAATCCGGACTTATGAAAAGATTTCAATATCCTCGATGATGGTTCCTCCACCTGAACTTGGTAGTGTTTAATATAAGACTACTACGTGGCCATGCTTGTCTGGGACAGCGTGTTCACATGTTTGTAGCAGAACCCGCTCATGTTTTCGAGCTTACTACCATAGTCCATCTCCCGAGAATCTCGCAACGTCATCTCGTCAATTTGTGTTGCAACCTTTCCTTTTCAGACATGCTGTCTGAAATGTCCTGTTACCAACCAGATCTGAATCTCAGGCAGATATGATGGTTGAAACATTCCCAGCACTTGCATTATGTTCCCAGCTTGCACCCAACAATTGTTGCCCAGGATCATCTTCAAAAGCGGTCCTACCATGGGTCCCATCCATTTCTGATGATAAGCAAAATCATCCATTGTGTTGTCTTCAACAAGGTAGTCCACATCATCGATTCTAGTCTGAGTATGTCATTCTTTCGAACTCCTTCAAATGATCGATTGTGATTGCCTTAGGCTGGTTTAAAGAGTTTCAATGATCTCTGAATCAAAAGTAATTCTTTTTGCCACCTAAGGGATCAGTTCAGCGAGTCACCTTCCTTAAGATGTCTCGTTATGGTGTCATGGCAACTCAACTCCTTGCTACGTTGACAACTGTTCACCACCCTCTTAAGTGTGGAATTGTTATCTACCTAGTAAACCTTCATCATCTGTTACACTCCATCCCGGTGGATGTATGTTTCGTGTCTCAGCTCGAGAGATGTTTCTGTTGGGGAACGTAGGCGAAATTCAAAATTTTCTACGCATCACCAAGATCAATCTATGGAGATTCTAGCAACGAGGGAAGGAGAGTGCATCTACATACCCTTGTAGATCGCTAAGCGGAAGCGTTCAAGAGAACGGGGTTGAAGGAGTCGTACTCGTAGTGATCCAAATCACCGGAGATCCTAGTGCCGAACGGACGGCACCTCCGCGTTCAACACACGTACAGCCCGGTGACGTCTCCCACGCATTGATCCAGCAAGGAGAGAGGGAGAGGTTGAGGAAGACTCCATCCAACAGCAGCACAACGACATGGTGGTGATGGAGGAGCGTGGCAATCCCGCAGGGCTTCGCCAAGCACCAAGGGAGAGGAGGAGAAAGAGAGGGAGGGCTGCACCAATAGGCAGAGATCAAATCGTGTGTTATGGGCAGCCCCTAGGCCTCATATATATAGGGGAAGAGGAGGAGGATGCGCCCCCTCTAGGGTTCCCACCCCTAGAGGGGCGGCAGCCCTAGATGGGATCAAGGGGAGGCGGCCAAGAGGGGAGGGAGAGGGAGGCGCCCACTAGATGGGCCTTAGGGCCCATCTGCCCTAGGGTTTGCCCCCTCCCACTCTCCCTTGCGCCTTGGGCCTCTTGTGGGGGGCGCAACAGCCCCTTTGGGGCTGGTTCCCTACCACACTTGGCCCATGCAGCCCTCCGGGGTTAGTGGCCCCACTTGGTGGACCCCCGGGACCCTCCCGGTGGTCCCGGTACGTTACCGGAAAAACCCGAAACTTTTTCGGTGACCAAAACAGGACTTCCCATATATAAATCTTTACCTCCGGACCATTCCGGAACTCCTCGTGACGTCCGGGATCTCATCCGGGACTCCGAACAACATTCGGTAACCACATACAAACTTCCTTTATAACCCTAGCGCCATCGAACCTTAAGTGTGTAGACCCTACGGGTTCGGGAACCATGCGAACATGACCGAGGCGTTCTCCACTCAATAACCAACAGCGGGATCTGGATACCCATGTTGGCTCCCACATGTTCCACGATGATCTCATCGGATGAACCACGATGTCAAGGACTCAATCAATCCGTATACAATTCCCTTTGTCTAGCGGTATTGTACTTGCCCGAGATTCGATCGTCGGTATACCGATACCTTGTTCAATCTCGTTACGCAAGTCTCTTTACTCGTTCCGTAACACATCATCCGTGATCAACCCCTTGGTCACATTGTGCACATTATGATGATGTCCTACCGAGTGGGCCCAGAGATACCTCTCCGTCACGGAGTGACAAATCCAGTCTCGATTCGTGCCAACCCAATGACACTTTCGGAGATACACGTAATGCACCTTTATAGCCACCCGATTCGTTGTGGCGTTTGGTAAACCCAAAGCATTCCTACGGTATCCGGAGTTGCACAATCTCATGGTCTAAGGAAATGATACTTGACATTAGAAAAGCTTTAGCATACTAACTACGATCTTTGTTCTAGGCTTAGGATTGGGTCTTGTCCATCACATCATTCTCCTAATGATGTGATCCGTTATCAACGACATCCAATGTCCATGGTCAGAAACCGTAACCATCTATTGATCAACGAGCTAGTCAACTAGAGGCTTACTAGGGACATGGTGTTGTCTATGTATCCACACATGTATCTGAGTTTCCTATCAATACAATTATAGCATGGATAATAAACGATTATCGTGAACAAGGAAATATAATAATAACTAATTTATTATTGCCTCTAGGGCATATTTCCAACAGTCTCCCACTTGCACTAGAGTCAATAATCTAGTTCACATCGTCATGTGATTAACACTGATAGGTCACATCGCCATGTGACCAACATCCAAAGAGTCTACTAGTGTCTTAAACCAGTTCACATCATCATGTGATTAAGTCTCAATGAGTTCTAAGGTTTGATCATGTTTTTCTTGTGAGAGAGGTTTTAGTCAACGGGTCTGAACCTTTCAGATCTGTGTGTGCTTTGCAAATTTCTAGGTCATATTATAAATGCTGCTTCCACGCTCCACTTGGAGCTATTCCAAATGGTTGCTCCACTATACGTATCCGGTTTGCTACTCAGAGTCACTCGAATAGGTGTTAAAGCTTGCATCGACGTAACCCTTTATGTCGAACTCTTTATCACCTCCATAATCGAGAAACATGTCCTTTATTTACTCCAAGGACAATTTTGACCATGTCCAATGATCCATTCTGGATCATTCTTGTACCCTTGACCGACTCATGGCAAGGCACACTTCCTAAGCGTAAACAGATAGCATACTATAGAGCCTATGTACGAAGCATAGGGGCGACCTTCGTCCTTTCTCTCTTTTTGCCGTGGTCGAGCTTTAACTCTTAACTTCATACCTTACAACTCAGGAAGAACTCCTTCTTTGGTGATCCATCTTGAACACTTTCAAGATTATGTCAAGGTATGTGCTCATTTGAAAGTACTATTGAGCGTTTTTTATCTATCCTCATAGATCTTGATACTCAATGTTCAAGTAGCTTAATCCAGGTTTTCACTTGAAAACACTTTTCAAATAACCCTATATGCTTTACAGAAAATTCTACATCATTTCTGATCATCAATATGTCAACAACATATACCCATCAGAAATTCTATAGTGCTCCCACTCACTTCTTTGGAAATACAAGTTTCTCATAAACTTTGTATAAACCCAAAATCTTTGATCATCCTATCAAAGTGCATATTCCAACTCCGAGATACTTACTCCAGTCCTTAGAAGGATCGCTGGTGCTAGCATACCTTTTAGCATCCTTAGGATCGACAAAACCTTTCTGATTGTATCACATACAACCTTTCCTTACGAAAACTGGTAAGGAAACTTATTTTGACATCCATCTGCCAGATTTCATAAATGCAGCTAATGCTAACATGATTCCGACGGACTTAAGCATCGCTACGGATGAGAAAATCTCATCGTAGTCAACTCCTTGAACTTGTGAAAAACTCTTCGCCACAAGTTGAGCTTCATAGATGGTGACATTACCATCCACGTCCGTCTTCTTCTTAAAGATCCATTTATCTCAATGGCTTGCCGATCAACGGGCAAGTCCACCAAAGTCCATGCTTTGTTCTGATACATGGATCCTATCTCGGATTTCATGGCTTCTAACCATTTGTCGGAATTTGGGCCCACCATTGCTTCTCCATAGCTCGTAGGTTCATTGTTGTCTAGCAACATGACCTTCAAGACAGGATTGTGTACTACTCAAGTAATACGCATCCTTGTCACCCTACGAGGTGCGTTAGTGACTTGATCCAAACTTCATGATTACTATCATAGCTTCTACTTCAATTGGTGTAGGTGCCACGGAACAACTTCCCGTGCCTTGCTACACACTAGTTGAAGTGACGGTTCAATAACCTCATCAAGTCTCCACCATCCTCCCACTCAACTTTTCGAGACGAACTTTTCCTCGAGAAAGGACCCGATTCAAGAAACAATCCCTATTGCTTCCGGATCTGAATTAGGAGGTATACCCAACTGTTTTGGGTGTCCTATGAAGATGCATTTTGTCCGCTGGGTTCGAGCTTATCAACCTGAAACTTTTCCACATAAGCGTCGCAGCCCCAAACTTTAAGAAACGACAACTAGGTTTCTCCAAGCGGTGTCATCTCAGCGGAATTACGTGGTGCCCCATTAAAGTGAGTGCGGTTGTCTCTAATGCCTAACCCATGAATGATAATGGTAATTCGATAAGAGATATCATAGTACGCACCATATCCAATAGAGTGCAACTATGATGTTCGGACACACCATAACGCTATGGTGTTCGGTAGTGTATTAATTGTGAAACAATTTGCACAATGTCTTAATTGTGTGCCAAAACTCAGAACTCAGATATTCATCTCTATGATCTTATCATAGACATTTTATCCTCTTGTCGCGATGATCTTTAACTTCACTCTTGAAATTACTTGAACCATTCAATATTTCAGACTTGTGTTTCATCAAGTAAATATACTCAACATCTACTTGAATCATCTGTGAAGTAAGAACATAACGATATTCACTGCATGCCTCAGCACTCATTGGACTGCACACATCAAAATGTGTTACTTCCAACAAGTTGCTATCTTGTTTCATCTTACTGAAACCGAGGTTTTTCAGTCATCTTGCCCATGTGGTATGATTTGCATATCTCAAGTGATTCAAAATCAAGTGAGTCCAAACGATCCATCTGCATGGAGTTTCTTCATGCGTATACACCAATAGACATAGTTCGCATGTCTCAAACTTTTCAAAAACGAGTGAGTCCAAAGATCCATCAACATGGAGCTTCTTCATGCGTTCTATATCAATATGACTCAAATGGCAGTGCCTCAAGCAGGTGGTACTACTATCTTATATCTTTTGGCATGAAAATGTGTATCACTACGATCGAGATTCAATAAACCATTCCTTTAGGTGCAAGACCATTGAAGGTATTATTCAAATAAATAGAGTAACCATTATTCTCCTTAAATGAATAATCGTATTGCGATAGACATAATCCAATCATGTCTATGCTCAACGCAATCACCAAATGACAATTATTCAGGTTTAATACTAATCTTGATGGTAGAGGGAGCGTGCGATGTTTTCAAATCAAACTTGGAAACACTTCCAACACGTATCGTCAGCTCACCTTTAGCTAGTCTCCGTTTATTCCGTAGCTCTTTTATTTCGAGTTACTAACACTTAGCAACCGAACCGGTATCTTAATACCCTGGTGCTACTAGGAGTACTAGTAAAGTACACATTAACATAATGTATATCAATATACTTCTATCGACCTTGCCAGCCTTCTCATCTACCAAGTATCTAGGGTAATTCTGCTCCGATGGCTGTTCCCTTATTACGAAGCACTTAGTCTCGGGTTTGGGTTCAACCTTGGGTTTCTTCACTTGGAGCAGCAACTGATTTGCCGTTTCATGAAGTGTCCTTCTTGCCCTTGCCCTTCTTGAAACTAGTGGTTTCACCAACCATCAACAATTGATGCTCCTTCTTGATTTCTACTTTCGCGTGTCAAACATCGCGAATACTTCAAGGATCATCATATCTATCCCTGATATGTTATAGTTCATCACGAAGCTCTAGCAGCTTGGTGGCAATGACTTTGGAGAAACATCACTATCTCATCTGGAAGATCAACTCCCACTCGGTTCAAGTGATTGTTGCACTTCAGACAATCTGAGCACAAGCTCAACGATTGAGCTTTTCTTCCTTAGTTTGCAGGCTAAGAAAATCGTCGGAGGTCTTATACCTCTTGACGTGGGCACAAGCCTGAAATCCCAATTTCAGCCCTCGAAACATCTTATATGTTCATGACGTTTGAAAACGTCTTTGGTGCCTCAACTCTAAACCGTTCAACTGAACTATCACGTAGTTATCAAAACGTGTATGTCCGATGTTCGAAACATCCACAAACGACATTTGGGGTTCAGCACACTGAGCGGTGCATTAAGGACATAAGCTTTCTACTGTCCGCATTATCGCTACTTTCAACTTTCAACTATATTTTCTCTAGGAACATATCTAAACAGTGGAACTAAAGCTCGAGCTTGCGACATAATTTGCAAAGATCTTTGACTTGTTCAGGATAATTAAGTTCATCTTATGAACTCCCACCCAGATAGACATCCCTCTGGTCATCTAAGTGATTACATGATCCGAGTCAACTAGGCCGTGTCCGATCATCACGTGAGACGGACTAGTCATCATCGGTGAACATCTTCATGTTGATCGTATCTACTATACGACTCATGCTCGACCTTTCGGTCTCTGTGTTCCGAGGCCATGTCTGTACATGCTAGGCTCGTCAAGTTAACCCTAAGTGTTTCGCGTGTGTTCCGAGGCCATGTCTGTACATGCTAGGCTCGTCAACACCTGTTGTATGTGAACGTAAGAATCCATCACACCCGATCATCACGTGGTTCTTAGAAGCGACGAACTTTAGCAACGGTGCACAGTTAGGGGAGAACACTTCTTGAAATTGTTGTAAGGGATCATCTTATTTACTACCGTCGTTCTAAGTAAACAAGATGCATAAACATAATAAACATCACATGCAATTATATAGTAGTGACATGATATGGCCAATATCATATAGCTCCATTGATCTCCATCTTCGGGGCTCCATGATCATCATTGTCACCGGCATGCCACCATGATCTCCATCATCATGATCTCCATCATCGTGTCTTCATGAAGTTGTCTCGCCAATTATTACTTCTACTACTATGGCTAGCGGTTAGCAATAAAGTAAAGTAATTACATGGCGTTGTTTAATGACACGCAGGTCATACAATAAATAAAGACAACTCCTATGGCTCCTGCCGGTTGTCATACTCATCGACATGCAAGTCGTGAATCCTTTTACAAGAACATGATCAATCTCATACATCACATATCATTCATCACATTCTTCTTGGCCATATCACATCACATAGCATACCCTGCAAAAACAAGTTAGACGTCCTCTAATTGTTGTTGCATGTTTTACGTGGCTGCTATGGGTTTCTAGCAAAACGTTTCTTACCTCGCAAAACCACAACGTGATATGCCAATTGCTGTTTACCCTTCATAAGGACCCTTTTCATCGAATCCGTTCCGACTAAAGTGGGAGGCGGCACCCGCTAGCCACCTTATGCACCAAGTGCATGTCGATCGGTGGAACCTGTCTCACGTAAGAGTGCGTGTAAGGTCGGTCCGGGCGCTTCATCCCACAATACCGTCGAAACAAGATTGGACTAGTAACGGTAAGCATATTGAACATCATCAACGCCCACAACTACTTTGTGTTCTACTCGTGCAAAGAATCTACGCAATAGACCTAGCTCATGATGCCCTTTGTTGGGGAACGAGGCAGAAATTCAAAATTTTCTCGCATCACCAAGATCAATCTATGGAGATTCTAGCAACGAGGGAAGGAGAGTGCATCTACATACCCTTGTAGATCGTTAAGCGAAGCGTTCAAGAGAACGGGGTTGAAGGAGTCGTGCTCGTCGTGATCCAAATCACCGGAGATCCTAGTGCGAGCAGACGGCACCTCCGCGTTCAACACACGTACAGCCGGTGACGTCTCCCACGCCTTGATCCAGCAAGGAGAGAGGGAGAGGTTGAGGAAGACTCCATCCAACAGCAGCACAACAGCATGGTGGTGATGGAGGAGCGTGGCAATCCCGCAGGGCTTCGCCAAGCACCAATGGAGAGGAGGAGAAAGAGAGGGAGGGCTGCACCAATAGGCAGAGATCAAATCGTGTGTTATGGGCAGCCCCTAGGCCTCATATATATAGGGGAAGGGGAGGAGGGTGCGCCCCCTCTAGGGTTCCCACCCCTAGAGGGGCGGCAGCCCTAGATGGGATCAAGGGAGGCGGCCAAGAGGGAGGGAGAGGAGGCCCACTAGATGGGCCTTAGGGCCCATCTGCCCTAGGGTTTGCCCCTCCCACTCTCCCTTGCGCTTGGGCCTCTTGTGGGGCGCACCAGCCCCTTTGGGGCTGGTTCCTCCCACACTTGGCCCATGCAGCCCTCCGGGTTAGTGGCCCCACTTGGTGGACCCCGGGACCCTCCCGGTGGTCCTGCGACTACCGAAAAACCCAAACTTTTCCTGTGACCAAAACAGGACTTCCATATATAAATCTTTACCTCTGGACCATTCCAGAACTCCTCGTGACGTCCGGGATCTCATCCGGACTCGAACAACATTCGGTAACCACATACAAACTTCCTTTATAACCCTAGCGTCATCGAACCTTAAGTGTGTAGACCCTACGGGTTCGGGAACCATCTGAGACATGACCGAGGCGTTCTCCGGTCAATAACCAACAGCGGGATCTGGATACCCATGTTGGCTCCCACATGTTCCACGATGATCTCATCGGATGAACCACGATGTCAAGGACTCAATCAATCCGTATACAATTCCCTTTGTCTAGCGGTATTGTACTTGCCCGAGATTCGATCGTCGGTATACCGATACCTTGTTCAATCTCGTTACGGCAAGTCTCTTTACTCGTTCCGTAACACATCATCCGTGATCAACCCCTTGGTCACATTGTGCACATTATGATGATGTCCTACCGAGTGGGCCCAGAGATACCTCTCCGTCACACGGAGTGACAAATCCAGCCTCGATTCGTGCCAACCCAGACACTTTCGGAGATACCGTAATGCACCTTTATAGCCACCCGATTCGTTGTGACGTTTGGTACACCAAAGCATTCCTACGGTATCCGGAGTTGCACAATCTCATGGTCTAAGGAAATGATACTTGACATTAGAAAAGCTTTAGCATACTAACTACGATCTTTGTGCTAGGCTTAGGATTGGGTCTTGTCCATCACATCATTCTCCTAATGATGTGATCCGTTATCAACGACATCCAATGTCCATGGTCGGAAACCGTAACCATCTATTGATCAACGAGCTAGTCAACTAGAGGCTTACTAGGGACATGGTGTTGTCTATGTATCCACACATGTATCTGAGTTTCCTATCAATACAATTATAGCATGGATAATAAACGATTATCGTGAACAAGGAAATATAATAATAACTAATTTATTATTGCCTCTATGGCATATTTCCAACAGTTTCAATGTCTCACTCGATGAGTTGATCCTGAGTTGTTCGATCTTCGAGAAGATCAATCCTTCTGGAGTTTTCCCTTTCCTATCCTTGTCATGTTAGTTGGAGTTCTCAAAGCAAGACATCGAGACGAACATGGTGATCATGTCAATGTTCTTATGAAGTGCAACCTGGATCGTGAAGACCGTGTTAGCTTGTGCCCCCTCTGTCTTCTTACCTCACGTCTTGAATCTCGGGGCGAGATTCTTGTTTAGTGGGGGTGAGTTGTCACATCCCTAGCCTTACCTTGCACTAGGCTAGCACTTGTCTGTTGCATCATGTTTAAATGTTTTTGAAACTTGAAATGGGGATGATAAACCCTAGCACCAAGATTAAATCAAATAGGGTCAACCATAAATATTTTCAATGAACCCAGAATGCTTTCCAGAAAAGTTGATCATTTTTTAATTGGTTTAGAACCTCTGCCAAAAATGGTGCACATTTTCTAGGCCACTCTGGATTTTTGAATTAATTCATTAAGTATTTGCATTTGGGCATTAATTCCTATAAATATTTTAATTTCCCAAATAATACTGATAATGGTTCAGGGCTGTTGGAAATAATTTCATAAGTGCCCACAATTATTTTCAGCATTTTATCAAATGGTTTAGTATTTTTACTAAATCAAAACAAAACAGAAAAAAATTAGAAAACAGAAATAAAAGAAAGAGAGAGACTTACCTTGCCTCACTGCAGAGCCCACAGCCCGGCCCACCGGCAGCCCAGCCGACCGCCCAGCCCATCGGCCAAGTGTTGTCTTCAACCTCTGCCAGTAGGCAGAGGCATGTCGACGCCCGCGCAACCGAGGTCTCCACCTCCTCCCTGCCTGTCCGACCTCCCTGGACGGCTCCAGACGACGCCACGCAACCCCCCGACCTCTCTCTCATGCCCGCAGCTCCTCCTGTAACGCCCTCGATGCGGCTATATCTCTCACGTGTCGAAGCACGACTTAGAGGCATAACCGCATTGAAAGCAATGTCGCAAGTGGGGTAATCTTCACACAACCCATGCAATACATAAGGGAAAGAGATACATAGTTGGCTTACAATCGCCACTTCATACAATACATGAGTAAAGCATTACATTATCCAGATACAATCAAGGTCCGACTATGGAACCAAAATAAAAGAAGACTACCCCAAATGCTACACAGATCCCCGATCGTCCCAACTGGGCTCCACTACTGATCGACTGAAACGAAACAACACAAAGAACAAGATCTTCATCGAGCTCCTCCTTGAGCTCGGATGCGTCACCTGCACGGTTTCATCGGCACCTGCAAACTGGTTTTGGAAGTATCTGTGAGTCACGGGGACTCAGCAATCTCACACCCGCGAGATCAAGACTATTTAAGCTTATAGGTAGGACAGAGTTGTGAGGTGGAGCTGCAGCAAGCGACTAGCATATATGGTGGCTACATTCGCAAAAGAGAGCGAGAGGAGAAGCAAGGCACGGTCGTGAAGCTAGTAGCGATCAAGAAGTGATCCTGAAACTACTTACGTCAAACATAACTCCAACACCGTGTTCACTTCCCGGACTCCGCCGAGAAGAGACCATCACGGTTACACATGCGGTTGGTGTATTTTAATTAAGATCAACTTCGGGTTTTCTACAACCGGACATTAACAAATTCCCATCTGCCTCATAACCGTGGGCACGGCTTTCGAAAGATAATACCCTGCAGGGGTGTCCCAACTTAGCCCATTATAAGCTCTCACGGTCAACGAAGGATATTCCTTCTCCCCGGGAAGACCCGATCAGTCTCGGAATCCCGGCTACAAGACAGTTCGACAGCAATAAAACAAGACCAGCAAAGCCGCCCGGATGTGCCGACAAATCCCGATAGGAGCTGCACATATCTCGTTCTCAGGGCACACTGGATAAGTCAAGCTACGAGTAAAACCAAGCCTCGAGTTTCCCGTGGTGGCCCAAGCAGTTGCTCGGTTCGGACCAACACTGAGGAGCACCGGCCGGGGGCTAAAATAAAGATGACCCTTGAGTCTGCAGAACCCAAGGGAAGGGGTATATGTGGTAGGTAGTCAAATGGTAAAACCAAGGTTGGGCCTTGCTGGAGGAGTCTTATTCAAAGCGAACTGTCAAGGGGGTCCCATAAATCACCCAACCGCGTAAGGGACGCAAAATCCGGGAACATAATACCGATATGACGGAAACTAGGGCGGCAAGATGGAACAAAACATCAGGCATAAGGCCGAGCCTTCCACCCTTTACCAAGTATATAGATGCATTAATTAAATAAGATATATTGTGATATCCCAACAAGTAAACATGTTCCAACAAGGAACAACATCTCCATGTTCCAACAAGGAACAAACTTCATCTTCACCTGCAACTAACAACGCTATAAGAGGGGCTGAGCAAAGCGGTAACATAGCCAATCAACGGTTTGCTAGGAAAGGATGGTTATGGGCTTGACATGGCAATATGGGAGGCATGGTATAGCAAGTGGTAGGCATCGTAGCATAGGCATAGCAAAAGAGCGAGCATCTAGCAAGCAAAGATAGAAGTGATTTCGAGGGTAGGGTCATCTTGCCTGAAATCCCACAAGGAAGAAGAACGAGTCCATGAAGAAGACAAAAGGATGTAGACGAACGAATCCTCACAACTCCGGAACAAAACCGAAGCTAAGCGAGAAGCAAACCGGAAAGAAGCAAACAACATAGTAAACCAACAAGTACAAACATGGCATGATGCACAACCAAGTATGATGCATGTCCGGTTTAATGAAAGCATGGCATGGCAAAGTGCAATAAGCAATAGTACAAGTTAAGTGGAGCTCAATATGCAACGAATTGCATATTGATGAAACTTCACAACATTTATTTAGTTCACTCTTGGTTATGTACCCAACAATATTAAATGTTATTAAACATGGCAAGAGATGAGGCATAAGTAGACTAACTATTTAGGCAAGTTAAATGAGGCCGGAAATAACAAACAACAATTCCGGAAAATCCTCATGAGCAATATTCGAATTTGGTACTGTTCTTCCTATTACATAAATTTAGAGTTGTTAAACAGGAAAATAAAGTGCACCATGTTAAACTAGGCATTTTTCCACCCCATTCACATATAAAGAATATTAAAAATGGAGCTACGGTTATTTAGTTATGAAATAAATCATTTTAGCATGGCATTTAAGCAAATTAATGCAAACAACAATTATAAACATTTAAATGTTGTTATCATGATGCGGATGACATGTGCAAGTTTTAAGCAATTTTTATGAAAATGTTGACATGAGCATGTTATGAAGCATTTGTCGTCATGGCGGAAACAAAAAAAAGGTGCCACGGCAACGACAACGGAAATGGTGCCACGGCAACATATCGGTTCCGATAACTCGATTGAGATGTCGGTGCACAAGAAAGTGTGGACGTGCGGAACATGCAAAAGATGGTGGGGTGATCTCGGTTACCGGGTTCCCACGTGGCGGTGGCAAACGAGGAGGAACGTGCATGGAGCAAACGGGCACGAAGCAAACATACGTTTCATCTCATACAACATGCATTCGTTCACGGGCGTCGTCTCGGTGTTATACCTTCGAAGCGTGCATCTCGGGGCGGTTCAAAATCGTCGAGGGAAGTAGTCGTTCACGGGTCGTAGGGGAAGTAGTCGTTCTCGCGACGGTAGTGGAAGTAGTGGTTCACGGACGTCGTGGAAGTAGTCGTTCATGTTCGTTTTCGAGGAACTTGATGAATCAACGTCTTGGGACGGCGGTAGAGGTACTCGCGACGGTAGTGGTACACGTTTAAGAGATGTACATGACGGTCATCAACCTCCTGGTACTTGGCGAAAACCTGAAGATGGCCTTGGCGTTCCTGGTCGATGAGGGCGGCGGAGGCATCCTCCTCCGTGTTCAACAAGGCAGAGGCGGGCACTCGAGGCAGGGCTGGAACCTACCGGCGAGGTGGAGGCGCAGGCGGCGGAGCACACGCCAGACTTGAGGATGGGGACGGCGAGGCGAGGTGGAGCGGCTCCAGGGCGGCGAGGAGGAGGTCGGGCGCGGGGCCGGCAGGGGCGTCGCGGAGGAGTAGGAGAAGGGGAGGCGAAGGCGCGGGGAGCAAGGATCCTGCGAGGGGATCGCGCGCAGGGAGGAGATCGAGGCCGGCGGCGATAGAGCTTTATGGAGAGAGGAGGCAATGGCGACGAGCTCGAGGAGCTGCTCTCCTTGGCCTTCGAGGCGACGGGACGGCCGGCGCCGGTGGAGGAGGAGGCGGCGGGGAAAGGAGAGGATCGCATGAGGAGGGAGGAGCGGTCGAGCGAAGGGCGAGGCGACGCTGGAGGAATCGAGAGGAGAGATGGGGATCGGGAGAGGCGCTGGGTGCGGCTAGGGTTAGAAGTGGGCATCTTGGGCTGGGCCCGAGAGGCCGGTTGGGTCGGCCCAGCTGGAGAGGAAATGGCGAGAGGCCTGGCTGGGCTGCAAGGCTGCTAGGCTGGGCTCTCTCGCACTACTAAAAGAAAAGAAAAAACAGAGATTAAGAAAGAAAAGAAAGAGGGCTAGGGAAAGATTTATGATGGGGATAATTTTCCTGACTACATAAAAATGTGAGGAATTTGACAAAAATAGACCGAGGATTTTTAGAGGAGTAAAATCCACACTTGTTGGATTTAACTCAGACAAGTTTAATTTCATAACCCCTTCGAATGAACTCCAAATGGGTTGAAATTATAGGGGGTGACCCTACACACCAGATGTGATTTATGGGCAGATTTGGAACATTTATGAAGAAGTAAAATTGCTACTCAATTTTACTAAAAGGTCGAAAAGGAAGGATAGAAAGTTGAGTCGGATAAAAGTAGAGTTGACAAATAATGCAAATGTGTTATGGGTGATTTCCAGTTAATGGAATATTTATTATAGCTCCCTAATAATATTGGGAGGATATGTTATAAATAGAAAACACCTTGTGAATTCCCTTGATTTAAATAGATCAAAAGATCTATGCAGTTTATTTAGTTGAGGTTTTTAAAAATTAAATGACATGATGGCATGATGACATGATGCAATGCAAAAATAAAAGGGCAGGCACAAATGAAACACACGGCGAAACCCGGAATATATGGAAGTCTTCTGGAGCGTCGGTCTCGGGGCGTCACACCTCCCCTCTGCTCCCTCTCTCTCGCCTGAACCCGAGCGCCACCATCGCCACCGACGAAATTCGCCGCGACCATAGCCATCGCCTCGCCTCTCCGTTGTGTCCAGACGCCCCGCAGACGTCCGTATCATCTCCACGCTGACGCATGCGAGCTCGGAGGCCTTGAGTCGTCGCCATCGTCTTCGTCTTCAAGCTCGGGCATCGTCGACCGCCGCCATTGATTCACCTGCTTCCGGCCTTCCCCGAGCACGCAGAGCCTACCCGTCGACGCGCTGTGAGATCTCCGTCCTTTCTCCCTCGTTACCTCCGTCCCTTTTGAACCCTTGCATCAGCAACTGCCGTGGCCGAGTTTCCCCTGCCGCCGACCATGTCGCCGCCCTCACTGCAGTCGGTTGAGCTCGATTCAGAGCGCGTCACCGCGCTCAGGAAGCCACCAGGAGCCTAATGCACATGCTAACTTTCCCTCCCGTGCACCACAGCGCCAACCCCGCACTCACCCGAATTCCGGCGCCGCCGCGAGCTCACTTCCGGCGAGCTCCCACCACCCCGCGACCTCCCACCTGCTTAGTTGGATGCACGCGAGCGAGGGCCTCCTCCCTGTGCCCTTCTCTCTCCCCGCCGCCCCCTGTAGCACCGTCCCGTGTGGACTCCGCTGCGCGGGAAGGTCGCCGGCGGCTTAACTCCGGCCGTGTCGACGTGGCGCCGTCATTAGTGGCTAATGACGCCACTAACTAACCCCCCCCCCTCACTGACTATGGGCCCCATGCCTTAATTAACCCCGGGATATATTCCCTGTTTAGCTTAGATTAATATAGTCGGCCCCACATGTCAGTTTGACCAAGCCACGTCATCATTGACCCGGACCCACTAGTCAGCCTCTGTCCATGCCCTGTTACACTGACGTGCGGGTCCCACTGGTCAGGTTTGACCTGGACCCGCCTGTTGACCTGCTGAGGTCAGCATGACCTATTGCTGACGCAATAACTCATTTTCTGGATTTAATTTAATTCAGGAAATTATAGAAAATAGTATAAACTTCTAAAAATCATAGAAATTCAACCGTAGCTCAGAATGAAATAATTTATATATGAAAAATGATCAGAAAAATCTAATATATCCATCTGTACTGTTTTCATGCATGTTAGAAAAACTTATAGCTTCTGTTTAGGACAAATCATATAATGACATTTAAACCTTCACATATGAAGTTTGAATTTGAACCTAAGGTTCAAACCAACTTCATTTAACCTTGGTGCTAGTTGCATTAGCCCAATCAATAGCATATTGCCATGTCATGATCATGCATCATATTGTGCATTGCATTGATGGTGTTCTTCCTTGTTTGCCGGTGATTGTCCCCTCTCAGTAGACGACGTTCGACGATGAGTTCGATGACACCGATGAAGAACTATATTATCATCAGAAGTGCCAGGCAAGCAAAACCCCCTTGTTCATTCCGATACAATCCCACTCTCTCGCTCCTGCTCTTTTTACTGCATTAGGACAAAAACGATTCATCTGTTACTTGCTGCGGTAGCTGAACCCCTTTATCCTCTGCATGACCTGTCATTCCACAGTAAATAGATGAAACCCACCAGCATGAGTAGGAGTTGTTTGAGCCCTGTTTTGCCTACTCATTCATGCTTGTTTGTCATGCCTGCTACTGCTTAGAGTTGAGTCAGGTCTGATTCATCGAGATGAATCGGAGGTGTGTAAACATGTCCTCTTGTGTGTGAGCTAAGTGTGTGAACACGATTTGGTAAAGGTAGCGGTGAGAGGCCATGTAGGAGTACATGGTGGGTTGTCTCATTGAAGCCGTCCTCGTGAACTGAGTTACGTGTTTGTGATCCATGAAACAGTTACTACCACACATTGGGATCCTTAATTGACTCTCTCGGCTTCTTAACCACCCTTGTTCTCTGTCCGGGAGTTGCAACTAGTTTACGGTGTTTGTAGGATATGTGTTGGAGGCCGTGCATAGCGCTGACCCTAGGGGTGGGCTATGATGCGGTAGATACACCATGGCCAGTGTACCGATTCGCCTGCTTGGTGTCTGGGAACCCTGCACACATCGCTCGGGTCGTTAGTGGAAACCTCGGTCGGACTCACTGCGGATGGAACCCGAATAGGCGATAAACCTGGACTGGGGACTTGAGTGTTTAGGTAGGCCGTGGCCGACACCCTCGCTGGGCTTCCACTTGAAGGTTGCCGAGTACATGTCGTGTAAATGGCGATAAGTGGTAAGAGCGTGTGTGAAGAAGTACACCCCTGCAGGGTTATAAATGATCTATTCGAATAGCCGTGTCCATGATAAAGGACTTCTGGGTTGCCTGTACAGTTCATAGACAAGTGAAAGTAGATACTCTAAAATGCGCAAGATAAGCGTGAGTGCTATGGATGGCGTTCTCGTAGGGAGACGGGAGCGGGTCCATAGTGGTGTATTGATATGGTGAATATGTGGACTCGTGTGCGCCACCTCAAAAGAGTTACCTGCAGTCGTAGTTCAGGATAGCCACCGAGTCAAAGCTGGCTTGCTGCAGTTAAACCCCACCACCCTTTTGTTGATAATGATGCATATGTAGTTAGTTCTGATGTAAGTCTTGCTGAGTACATTTGTACTCACGTTTGCCTATGTTATGTTTTGCAGAGAGACGTCAGTCTCGCTAGTAGTTCCGTGTGGACTTCGACGTTTAGCTTGTTACCCCAGCTACGATCTTGTGCCCTTGGCAGGATCTGGTAGATAGTCAGGCTTCTCAGCCTTTTTCATTTGTAGATTTCTGTACTCAGACATGTTAAGCTTCCGCATGTGCTTTGACTTGTATGCTCTGAATGTTGGGTCATGAGACCCATGTTTGTAATATCTTGGCTCCTCGGAGCCTAATGAATAAATACTTTGAGTCGTAGAGTTATGTTGTGATGCCATGTTGTATTTACACATATCGGGCATATTGTGTGTATGTTTGAAATGCTTCGTATGTGTGGGATCCGACAATCTAGTTGTTTATCCTTGGCAGCCTCTCTTATGGTGAAATGTAGTCTAGTGCTTCCTTGAGCCATAGTAGTCCGCTTCTGCCCGGTTCACGGAGTCCTGCTAAAAGACTACTGCTTTCGGGACACTTGATCGCCGCATGTGTTTCACTTCGTTCTGTGTCATCCCTTCGGGAAATGTCACACGGTGACATCCAGAGTCCTGCCTAGCCTGCTACAGCCCGGGTTCCCAGAGTCCTGTTAGCCCAGTGCTACAGCCCGGATTCACACGTTGATGACCGACATGCTCGATGTGATTCATGTATGCCTGTCCCCATGGGTTAGTGCCGCTTTGGGTTCACGATTAGCCATGTCGGCTCGGGTTCTCTGTCATATGGATGCTAGCGACACTATCATATACGTGAGCCAAAAGGCGCAAACGGTCCCGGGCCATGGTAAGGCGACACCCGTGGGAATACCGTGCGTGAGGCCGCAAAGTGATACAAGGTGTTACCGGCTAGATCGATGTGACTTGGAATCGGGGTCCTGACATTTTGGCGATATGCTGAATTCATTAAGGTCTCTCTCCTTGTTAGGAGACCCTTGGCCAAACTATGTCCGGCTAGAGTGGGATGAGGACGATGAAGAAATTTTCTCCCCACCCACCACCCACTTAGTAGCCACTGTCGACGATTTAACCGACATGCTCGATTTCGGCTCCGAAGACATCGATGGTATGGATGACGATGCAGGAGACGAACAGGAACCACCGCCCACAGGGCGCTGGACTGCCACCTCATCATATGATATATATATGGTGGATACACCCAAAGAAAACAATGACGAGGAACGGAAGGATGCAGCGAGGGATAGTTCCCTCGAGAAGTAGCCAAAACGACGGCGTAGGCGCTGCTCCAAATCCCTCCTCGGAAAAACATCGATAACAGCGCAAGAAAAAATAATACCCCAGTCGACTCGAGAGGAAACAACGACCACACGGACCAAGCGACAGAGCAGGATGAACCAGCGGACGGCGAACATAGTACGGAGCCGCTGTCCGATTACGGGAACGCCGAGGATAAAGCTCATCAACCTCTCTCCAGAGAGGAAAACAGTCCGGACAACGATGCACACATCATCCCGGAGAGGCACTTGGAACAAGAGAACCTCCATAGAAGGCTTATTGCCACCGCAAGGAGTCTGAAGAAGCAGAAGCAAAGGCTTAAGGCCGTGCAGAATAGGATCAACAGTAGATGGAACAAAGTGCTCGACACTAAAGAAAAGTATGGCGGCAGTTGCCACACAAAGAGCTATCCAAAGCGCAAGCTATTGCCTGAATTCGATAATGAGGCCTTAGAGCCTACATAGCTGAAAAATAAAATGGCTGACCAGTCGGATCGACCACCTCGTGGCCGCGATAGGGCAGCTAACGAGGCCGCACATAAGTCAGCACACGATTCACGCGAGGACTTGCATCAAAAAGTTGGCATGACCAGATCCATCTATGGATCTAGGAAGCGCGCTCCAGCGCAAAATCAAAACCGAACACTACAACCGTCAGAACACCATGACACATCCAAATACAAGGGTTCTACGCACCCATTATGCTTCACCGATGAGGTGCTGGATCACGAATTTCCAGAGGGATTCAAACCCATGAACATAGAGGCGTACGACGGAACGAAAGACCCTGGGGTCTGGATTGAGGACTTCATCCTCCATATCCATATGGCACGCGGAGACGATGTCCATGCCATAAAATACTTGCCCCTCAAGCTGAAAGGACCAGCTCGGCACTGGCTGAAGAGCCTCCCCGAAAATTCAATTGGAAGTTGGGAGGAGCTTGAGGATGCTTTTAGGGCTAACTTTCAAGGGACCTATGTCCGACCTCCGGATGCAGATGATTTAAGTCATATAATTCAACAGCCCGAAGAGTCAGCCTGAAAGCTTTGGAACAGATTTCTCACTAAGAAGAATCAAATCATTGACTGCCCAGACACCGAAGCCTTAGCAGCTTTAAAACACATCGTCCGAGATGAATGGGTCGCCAGACACCTCGGCCAAGAAAAACCGAGGACAATGGCAGCCCTAACAAGCCTTATGACTCGCTTTTACACGGGCGAAGATAGCTGGCTGGCCCATAGTAGCACCAGCAACCCAGGCACATCTGAAGTCAGGGATGGAAATGGAAAGCCACGACGCAGTAAAAGCAAGCGTCGAAATAACGAAGACAGCCCAGACGACGTGGCGATAAATGCCGAATTTAGGGGCTCTCGACTCGGTCAATGGAAAAAGCCTTTTAAAGGCAACAGAGATGGACCGTCCAGCCTAAACAAGATTCAAGACAAGTTATGTCAGATTCATGGCACCTCCGATAAACCTGCAAATCACACCCACAGAGAATGCTGGGTCTTCGAGCAGGCCGGAAAGCTAAACGCCGAACACAAGGGGAGGGAGACACCAAGTGAAGACGAGGATGAGCCTCGCCGGCAAAACACTAGAGGACAGAAAAAATTCCCACCGGAGGTCAAAACAGTGAAAATGATTCACGTAACAAAAAGAAGGAGCAAACACGCACTCTGAGACATATGCGTCGTAGAGCCCGTCACCGCTAAGTTCAACCCTTGGTCGGCCGGCCCGATCACTTTTGAACGCAGGGATCACCCGACTAGTATCCGGCACGGAGGATTGGCTGCCTTGGTGCTAGACCCAATAATTGACGGATACCATCTCACCCAAGTCCTCATGGACGGCGGCAGTAGTCTTAATCTGATATATTAGGACACAATCCGCAAAATGGGGATAGACACGACAAGAATCAACCAAAGCAATACTACCTTTGAAGGAGTAATACCAGGCCAAGAGGCCCGCTGTATGGGCTCTCTAGTACTAGAGGTTGTATTCGGTTCTCCTGACAACTTCCGAAGTGAAAAGTTAACCTTCGACATTGCTCCATTCCACAGCGGCTATCAAGCACTACTGGGAAGAACAGCCATCGCTCGTTTTAATGCAGTACCACATTACGCTTCTCTTAAGCTTAAGATGCCCGGTCCATGTGGCATCATCATAGTTAGCGGAAACACTGAGCGTTCCTTACGCGTGGAAGAACGTGTGGCAGCTTTAGCAGCCGAACACTAAATGGCCTCTCCAACCAGAATAAATGGTCGGTCGTCAAGACCGCAGACACGACTAGACGAGTCCGACGCACTGTCGGTGTCAAAACCGGCGGATCTCGGGTAGGGGGTCCCGACCTGTGCGTCTAAGGCAGATGGTAACAGGAGGCGGGGGACATGATGTTTACCCAGGTTCGGGCCCTCTTGATGGAGGTACTACCCTACTTCCTGCTTGATTGATCTTGGTGATATGAGTATTACAAGAGTTGATCTACCACGAGATCGTAGAGGCTAAACCCTAGAAGCTAGCCTATGGTATGATTGTTGTTGTCCTACGGACTAAACCCTCCGGTTTATATAGACACCGGAGGAGGCTAGGGTTACACAGAGTCGGTTACAAGGGAGGAGATCTGCATATCCGTATTGCCAAGCTTGATTTCCACGCCAAGGAGAGTCCCATCCGGACACGGGACGAAGTCTTCAATCTTGTATCTTCATAGAACAACAGTCCGACTAAAGGATATAGTCCGGCTGTCCGAGGACCCCTTAATCCAGGACTCCCTCAGTAGCCCCTAAACCAGGCTTCAATGATGATGAGTCCGGCGCGCAGATTCTCTTCGGCATTGCAAGGCGGGTTCCTCCTCCGAATACTCCATAAAAGATTTTGAACACAAGGATAGTGTCCGGCTCTGCAAAATAAATTCCACATACCACCGTAGAGAGAATACTATTTCCACAAATCTAATCTGCTGACAGCTTTTCATAACGTGCTGTTTTGCCATATCTGGTCATGATGAATCGTTTTACCGAGCCTGCCACTACACATGTTGCGAGGCGGTTTTATTGGCTCGTCCTATCGAAGCAGAGATCGTGTCCCTCTTTTCACGGGATTCTCACCAATACGGGTGCGGGTAACCCAATCGCGCCATCAATTAGGGCGCTTGGGGGATAAGCGGTTTTACCGGGCAAGCGGGGAGGCGCAGAATACCTGCTACCTTTATAAGGCGATAAGAACACCCATTTGCAACCACTCATTCTTCTTCCCGATCCACTTTCCTCCACCCGAGCTCTAGCGCCCAAGCGTTCGTCTCCTCTGCCCACAAAGGCCATCCGAAAAAGTCCGGATCCGAAGCAGGAGGCAAGTGGATGGCCTCTACCATCCGGGAGAAGGATATCAAAAAGCTTCGGGAGGCCGGGTATCTGGCCAAGAAAATCAGCCACTGTCTCCCGTCGGCGGGACAGATCGTCCCTACTCCGGAACCCCATGAGAGGGTTGTATTCCTCCCTCACTTTGTCCACGGGCTAGGGTTTCCCCTCCACCCGTTTGTACGCGGTATCATGTTTTATTATGGGATTGATCTTCATGATATGTCCCCTAATTCCTTCCTCAACATCTCGACATTCATTGTCGTGTGCGAGGCCTTTCTCCGCATTTCGCCACACTTCGGCTTATGGCTGAAGATTTTTAATGTGATGCCCAATGTAGTGGGCGGCGAGCATGCCTAGTGTGGGGGCGCCATGGTGAGCAAGATGCCAACGTCACATGGCCAACCGACACTTTTAACGATTCCATCAAGGAGTGGCAACAGTAGTGGTTTTATACCACCGAGCCGCGCGGCACGGAATGGGCCGCTACTCCTGAGTTTCGATCCGGAGCCCCTCTGCGGCTTACATCCTGGGTCAAGAAGGGCCTGAACTGGTCCTCATCCGACGAATTGTCGGTGCTCCAGACGCGCGTTAAAGATATGCAAGACAAGAACATTGAACTTGTCAATGTAGTCCAGGTGATGTTGGTTCGCGAGATCCTGCCTTGTCAACACCGGACCTGCAATCTGTGGGAATTTGATCCGGCCAAGCACCAAACCTTGCGAGGGCTTTTCGGCTCCTCGCACAAAGACATCTGGAAGGTGCTTTTTAAGTCCAGCAGATCATGGCCGGACTCCGCCGAAGACCGCGGGTACCAACTGTCCCGCCCTGCAAGTTCGGTAAGTCATCATACTTTTCATCCGCATAACCCAAAGGAAGCGCTTAACGTGTTCTTTACAACTCTCCCAGGGCTGGACGAAGAACCCGGAGCGGATCCATTGTACGGCCCCGCTGCCCTAAGAACCGGCCATCCCAGTTCTGACGAAGATGCTGGTCCCAGGGCCTTACAAGGTGCCGAAGAAGATGGCCGAGAAGGAGGCAAAAAAGACCCAGGGAGGTCTTCATCGCCGCGGCACTTCAGACACAATATCCGAAGGCTCTGATGCCCGTTCCGCCTCCGAAGAGGACGAGGAGGAGGAGGAAGATGAATCCCCTACAGGAGGAAAGAAGAAGAGGACGGCCTCCGTACACTTGGAGGCCGAGCCGCCCAAAAGGGGAAAGGCTCCTCTTCTGGAGGAGTCCACTTGCCACCGGCGGCAATGCCGGCGTGGGATCGAGGACCAGCCTGGTGAACTCGTGAGTATACAAAATCCGAGTACGTCTATGCATCGGATTTGTCATGGAATGGCATTTTAACCTGAGCTATATTTTTTGTAGTCCGGCGAGGTCCCGTACCAAACAATCCTCATTAGAGGATTCGCTGAGCTCGGATGCTATGGAGAGCGGGACGCCCCCAAAGGCCCCTTCCTCCGAACAGGTGGATAAAACCGAGGCTTCGTCCCAGAAGGACCCCGACCAAGGAGGAGAGGGAAGACATGAAAGGCGGTGCCGGAAGAATCAAACTTCAGGGGCGGACACATGGGGAGAAAATTCCCATGGGAGCCGATGGCGAGGACCATCTGAATTGGCTCCCACCGGATATAGCTCCGGAGACCAATACGGCTCCAGAGTCAGGCAGGCAGCCTCTCTCAGCTGGAGGGGACATGTCTGTTCTGCTGGCAACTTCTGTCCAACCAGAGGTGTCGGATGCTTTGTTGGTGGCACTGAAGAGCGCCTCCATCGTCGATGAACATCGTGCCTTTATGGGTGCGGTGATTGAGAAGATTCAGTCTGCTAAGAGTGGACTGAATGGAGCCTCTATCGGCCTTGTAAACGGTTTTCAGGTATGTTTTATGAGGTTTCGAAGAGTGTCATGGTATGGATAGTAGCCCACGATACCTTTATTCGTGAAAGAAAAAACGGACGGAGGATCAAATTCATGTTCGCAGGAAGACTCATTGAATGACATTTATTTCTCTTCATTATAAGCAGGCGTCTGTGGCGGCTACTGCCTCTCATCTCATGGAGATCTCTGGACTGAATCAAAACCGAGGCGGGCCAAAGAAGAACTTGGCCAATTGAAAATGCAGTTGGGAGATAAACAAGGTATGCACAAATCTTGTTCGCGTTTATTGCGAATAAATTTGCAGTATGAGAAAATAAAGCTTCATGATTTGTGCTAGGGATGGTGACCGAAGTCGAGGCTCTTAAAAGGGCTGTCGCCGAGGCCGAGAAAAAGGCAGCCACAGAGCAGGCTCTTCGCGAGAAGCACGAGACCAGGGTTATTAAAGCTGAGCAGGAGCTGCAAGAGGCCGTGAAGAAATGCGAGACCTTGGAGCAGAGTTTAACGGAGAAGGAATCCGAACTCGCCCAGGCGCATCAGTCCACGAGCGATGCCCGAGGGAAGACCCAAAGCGCCCTGCAGGGGATTCAGGAGGCGAGGAAGATCGCGGCGGGTAAGGCTGTTTCCCTGTAAAGCAAGTTTTTTTAGGAGAAGATTATATTTCTAATTTTGAAATCGGATTTCTCCAGGGGTGTTTGCGGAGCTGCCCTGCAGTATATCGGATGCCGCGCAATTCTACCGGGCCGAAGAAAGGAACACTGCGGATAAGCTTTTCTGGTCGCAGTATTTGGCGCCGAATTATCCCGTGCCTATTGCCGATCAACTGAAATAGCTGGTCGAACTGCATAAGGCGGCCGAATTAGCCATGAAGGACTTGATTATCCGGTTATGGCCCGCTGAGCTGATTCCAAGCGGCTACTTCGGGCTTGTGAGGCGGCTTGTAAGCGCTTGCCCTCTACTTGACATCATCAGCGGTCGGTGCGCATAGAAGGTGCACGAATGGCCTTACATACATAAAGGTGCCTTTGGGGAAGATGGATCTTTGAAAGCTAATGACAGAAGGGCCCCCCGAGGGGAAGGAGTGCCGCAAGCCCGAATTATATTATGAAAGTGTCCTTAAAGGATCCTGCCTTGCTCCAGAGCTATGCACCAAGGACATTATATTTCCATGAATGCAAATCATGTCGTCCTTTGGAATGTTTAAACAAGGTCATTTATATTATTTGTTGCTTTGTTATATAAAGTTTATCCTCCTCTTGGCCGTTGTATATATTAATCACGAGAGTTGGCTAGTCGTCGACCCCCTTTACGTAAAAGAAATGCGGGGTGTTAAGGATAAACTGATCACTCTTTATCCCAGTTTTGGGTCCTTGAAGGAGGTGTTCAGCACAGCGAACAAGGCAATCAGACTATAAGGCTTTAGCACTCTCACTTAGCCACAAAGAGCTTTAGGAAGGTAGGCACAACTCCTGGTGTTCGAAAGACCGCATGGGGGGCTCTATAAGCACTTGATCGGAAGAAAAACCGATCCATCGCACGCTGCATTGGTTATGGCATTATGCGGAAGAAATCCATAAGGATTTTGTAACCTCTCGAACAATGACCAGCTCTCGCCGTATCATGACGATCGGTTTTGACTTTCTCTCTTGAGGTGCTCGTCCGGAAGAACGGGACACAATCGCAGAGTTCTCCAAGGCTACCTTAGCGATATAGTGGAGCGTAAGGTACCAAAACATGGGAGCTGGGCAAACCCAACTATTGACCCAAGACATGATTGAGCTGATGCATATAATGCTATAGGTTGAGGTGCGAACTTCCTTGAAAGGTGTTAGGACTTTATTGCCGTGTTATGGGTATCTGAAGCCCTGGCATATTTTAAGGCATATCGCTGTATACGGAGTGCCACTTGACAAAAGAATTTCAATAAGAAATAACAGTAGGTAAACATCATGTAAATCCACATGTTGTATTTAAATAGTACGTCTATGCGTATGAGTACAGGTAATGTGATAAAAAAGCAATATGACCGCGGAACCTGCTGAGGCCGGGGGGAAGAAGCTGAGTCCTGATTCAGAGTATAGCCGGATGGTCATTGCGGGGAATGTCTAAGGATTCCCCTGCGCTTTCAAGCTGCCTCCGTATCACCCGTCCTGGTCTGCGCAAAGGTGAACCTGCAAAGGAAATGTAAGAAATGTTTGCGTGCCGGAGAGTGGTTGAGCCGCCGAGTGCGGCCTGTCCTGGCCTTCGCCAGAGCGTTTAATCAAGCTCTGGACGAGCCGGGCTATCCTTCCGTGAAGTAGTTGAGTCCCTTGGCGGTGTCAAGGAGCACTGGGCGTCGACTCGAGTTCAGCTGCAAGGTGCAGCTCGTTGCTTCTGTTGTGAAGGCGGTGGTGCCATTAACGTGATGGCGCCCGCGTGGACCAGAATCTTGAGCTTCGGTAGGCATAATGTGGCCTTCGCGTTGAATCGGTGAGCGCGGTTCGTCGGCGATGCTGATAATCAACTGCGGAAAGGGGCGATTTCGAAGATTAACTCTTCGGTACGGTAATTTTCTGGTGATCCGAAGACTACCTTGTCGGATTTCGGGTTCCGGTAGACCCTTGAGGTTCGAACAATGGGGTGCGCGCGGAGATCCAACCCTCCACCGTCTCGCACCTCGCCGAATCGCTGGGACCTAAACTACTAAACGGAACAGCACAAGAGACACGAGATTTATCTTTGGTTCAGGCCACAATTGTGGTGTAATACCCTACTCCGTGTGTGGTGTGGTGGGTTGCCTCTTGGGCTGATGAGGAACAATACAAGGAAGAACAGCCTCGCGAGTCTGTTCTTGGCGGTCTCGATGAGCAGTTAGGTGGTGATCGGTCGTTCTAGCTCTGGTTCCTTGATGAGATTCGGATCCGGATCCTGCTGCAGGGTGGCTACTTCTATTTATAGGAGAAGGCCTGGGCCTCTTCCCAAATATTGGCGGGAAGGCGCCAACAATTAGCCATTTGAAGGGAACATCGGGTACTTATCGACTAAAGTTGGTCCTCTCCGCCAAAGGCTCAGTGATGGCCTGCTTGAGCTCCGATGACCCCTTCCAGCCGTTGGGCTGGTCTTGGTCTTGTTGCACGAAGCGGATGCCTTTGCTTGATGCTCTACTGCGCTTGCTCCCTTTGCACCAAAGAAGAAAGAGAGGGCGCTGCTGGTGGCGCCCGGCCCAGGCGCCTTGGTAAATCATGGCTTGCGTCATGGGCACCTCGCGGTACCACGCCTTGAACTCTCCGCCTCCTCATGAGCCAGCCTGGCGAGGCCGTGCACGAAGCTCCTTGCCGTCCGCCCCGCCGAGGCCAGCCCCTCGCGAGTGCAGAGCTGCGTTGGTGAAGATGGGCTGTCTGGGCCTCCTTTGAGCCCGCCTTGCAGCGCGGGCGAGCAAATGCAGGGACCCCGTTCCCGGAACACACTGAGTAGCCGGGCCTGGCGCGCCCGGCAGCGGCGAGAGGCCAAAGGGCAAGTCTGGCATCGCGAGCCCCTAACAACCTACGACCTTAGGCGGCGTGTGGCGGTTGATCGGACGTCGCGCCTTGCTTCCCCATGATGCCTCGGTAACCACCGGATTCGACAAGTCCACGCATGCGAGTCGGTCATGATTACGGTGATCGTGGAGGCCGGCGGTTGGCCTTCGCCCGGCTATAAGTCTGAGCAGCCTTGCGCCCTTCGAGTCTATCCTTTCTTGTCTCTCCATCTTCTCCATGGCTCCACCAAGGAAGTTCTCGGCCACAAAGAAGGGAAGGGCCGTCGGTCGGTCTTCCTCTCCTCCGCCTAAGCGTGGTCGAAAGTAAGCCTGGAAGCATATCTGATGGCCTCCTGGCGGTCCCCACAGGCCGTGTGGGAGGCTCTCGGCGTGGCGACAGCGGCTAGCCTGATCGGGCGTGCCCGGCACGCGTCCCGAGGCAGCGCCTCCATCTTCTTTGGCCTGCGGAGTTCATGGTGAGGCGGAGGCCGTCCAAGCATCGGTTTCAGCTCCGCGCTACCTCTGGGTGACCTCCCGGTTGGCGCCTGGGCGGCCTCACGCTCAGGCGGATGGCTGATGCAGCCGGGCCGTGGGCTTCTCCGGAGGTCTCACTTTCTGAGGAACTGTTCTGACCCATGGCTGGTGAGCGTTCGCTCGGCAGCGTGGTCTTCTATCGCGGTGTTCCTGCACTTCAAATGCAATGCGGTGCCACCCTCTCGTGAGGTGTTAAGGGAAAACAGTCGCCGCATGGGGTGCATACAGAAGGCGGCGACGGCGAGGACTCAGCCCGGCGTGGATGGAGAGAGGGCGGCAGCGCGCTAGCGGCGCTTCGTGACTCCTCCGCTTCACCAGCTCTTCTTCGGGGTGATTCTTCCGGCAGCGACAGGCCAGCCCCCGCCCGCGCGCTGCTTGGGGGGTGGCAGCGGGTCCGCTTGCCGTCGCGCCCGGTGAAGCCGAGAGGTAGTCGCGAGAGCTCGAGCAGCTCAAGCCTTCCAGAGGGCAGCGACGCAGGCGTGCATCACCTGCTTTGTCCTTTTCTTTCTTTTCTCCTGCAAAAGCGCAACAATGTGGCCCGATGAAGCGTGTTTAGAGTACTTACCGTTAATTATTATCTGCTTTTGTTATCCACGATCTGTTCCTTTACATTTATCGCCCATTGGTGAACTCCAGCCCGTGGCATGGAGGCGACCGATCCGGGCCCAGCGTTAGCGTTGTGCTGCCCGTGAGGCATGGTCGAGGTAGGGGTGCTCCAGGCTGTGGACTGGGCCGTGCAAACTTGAGCGATAGGGGCAGGAGCGGCTCGTGGGGGCTCCAGAGGCCTCGCCTCCACGAGTCCCCATGCAAGAAAATCGGCGAGGAAGCGAAAAAGATCGAAGAACCACGGACCAAAAAGAAGGCGATAGTTTGATAAAAACTCCAAATGGGAATAACTAGTCAAGCTGAGAAAGCAAATGAAAAAGCAGCGTCGGCACCTAGTCTAGTCTTGACGTCTTCTCACCAGCCGGAGCTAAGTGCTGCTTTGGGCGTGGGAGGAGCCCGGGGGCTGAGGCGGCACTCCTGAGACTCCAGGCGTGTACAGCCCCAACTCATTATTACGTGAGAGTGTCACAGGCGGCGAGCTTCACAGGCGTTGGCCCTCTTCACAGGCTCGGGCCTTTCTTACAGGAAGCGAGCTTCACAGGCGTTGCCCTCTTCACGGGCTCCGGGCCCTTTCGAGCGCAGCAGCTTCGAGCGTTCGCCTTCTTCAGCTCTGGGCCTTTCTCGAAAAAGATGAGGCTTCCAGGGCATTCGCCTTCTTCAAGACTCTGGGCCTTTTCCAAAAGATCGCTTCTGGGCGTTAGCCTTCTTCCACGAGCTCTGGGCCTTTTCCCAAAGATAGGCTTCACGGGCATTACGCCTTCTTCACAGCTCTGGGCCTTTTCCAAAAAGATAGGCTTCACAGGCATTCGCCTTCTTCACAGGCTCTGGGCCTTTTCCAAAAGAATGAGCTTCCGGCATTAGCCTTCTTCACGAACCTTTGGGCCTTTTAGGGGTAAAAGCGTCCGGGAGGTGCTGTATGTTCCAGCGTTACGTATAGGTACTCCCTCTTGAGTCTCCAAGCGCGGAGCCGGGCACAGGAAACATGAACAACCTTGAGCAGGCCCTCCCACATGGGAGAGAGCTTATACAGTCCCTCCAGAGAGTATCCGTCGAACCACGAGGTCCCCTACCACGAGGATTAGGGGCGGATGTTGCGGCGATGGTATCGCCGGAGTGCTGCTGGTACCTTGCCGCTTCATGACCGGACTTCTCGTGCAGGCGCTCCTCCCGGCACAAGGGGCGTCCCCATGGCGTCTGCAGCGTTTCATCGAGCAAGAGGACCCGCGCGGATCGGCCTTGACCTCGTGAGGAGGACCGCTTGGCTCCGTAGACCAGGAAGAAGGGGTCTCTCAGGTTGGCTTGGTTGAGGTTGTGCGGATGGACCTGGCACGACGGGCTTCGTCATACCAGCCTCTGCCGCAGGCCTCCGGTTTCTTCTTGAGCATACTGATCTTGAGGCCTCTCGGGACCTCTGCGTTAGCCCTTTCGGCCTGTCGTTGCTCTTGAGGTGCGCCACGAGCGTAGCATATCTGCGTCCCAAGGTTAGCGCAATACGTTTTAAAAATATTCTTGGTGAACTGAGCGTTATCGGTGATGATCGCGGTTCGGCACTCCGAACAGCTCACGATGCCCTTGATGAACTTGACGCCGAGAACCAGCGAGGATGGCCTTGAAACGGCCTCGACTTGGCCCCTTGGTGAATTGTCCGGCGACATAGAATGGCGATAGCCCCTGGCGCCCAGAAAAAGGCGAGAATGTCCAGCCCAGAGACGCGAATGGCCAAGTGAGGGGGATGGTTTGCGGAACCTCCTGCTGGCTGGTGGATCTGCTTGGCATGGAATTGGCAAGCCTACAAGCCTTCCACGACCGATAGTGTCATTGGTAGCGGTGGGCCAATAAAACCGCTGTGGAGCGCCTTGCTGAAGCGAGGGCCAGGGCGACAAATGGTGCCCACAATCTCCGCCATGTATATCTGCGGCCCAGTTCCTTCCCTGTTCCTGGTGATGCAGGCGAGGGATCGCCGTTCAGTCGTTCGGTAGAGCTCTCCATCCATGATGTTGTATGCCTTGGCTTGCCAGCGCCCTGCCTCCTCCTCTTGCTTCTCGGCAAAGTTCCACGCGTTAAGTAATTCTTGAGCTCCGTGATCCAGCTCTCCTCTTGAGGTTCCATCGTTAGGAGCAGGCGTGCTCTGAGGCGGGCCACAGGCTGGGGCTCCCGAGGCAGGCGGTGAGGAGCTCCTCCCGAGGCTGTCTTTGTGCTTGATAGCGGCCGGGGCTGAGGCTTGAAGGCCGTTCCTCAAAGCGCCCGGCTCGGGGTAACCTCCTGGAGGCTCGTTTGGCGATGTCGTCGGCCCCTTGATTGGTGTCGCCAGGCACGTCTGCAGCTCAACCCCAGAACTGTTTCTCCATCCTGCGGACCTCCATAAGGTAGGCCTCCATGTGTTCATCTCTTGGCTCGTACACCTTGTTGGAGAAATTGGCGAGGCTGCAAATGCGCCCTTGATGGTAGGCGCTTCACCCCTAGGGCAGCGGCAGCCTTGGACCCTTCTCGGCCCCGTATTACGCTATATTGTTGGAGACCTTCTCGCCTGCTGAAACAGAGCTGCCGCATAGTAGAGCTTGTCTGGCGGGAGATATGAGCACTTGCCCCAGCCCAGTATGCATGGAGGAAACGCTCCGTCGAAGTACATGACCCAACCTTACAGGCGCTTAGCTTCACAGAGAGGATCGATCCTCATGGCCCTAAGGCCAGTGCTTCATCCATTCGACCCACGAAATCTGCCAGCCGGCCCCCTTGATGACTCTGGTGGTCTGAACTTGAGCTGGAATGCTTGCAGCTCAATGTTCCTCAGCGACCCTTCCGGCCGAGTTGGTGCTCTGAGCACCCTCTCCGAGAGTTATCTTAGAGACAACCTTGATTGGATGACCACGGAAGTAGTGCATGCTGACTGGCAGAAGCCACCAACAATGAGGAGGAGCTTCCAGCGGCATGGGGTACCATGCCCTCGCATCCGTAACCTTGTCTTGATGAAGTACCTTTGGGTGCTTCGGCGGAGGCTAGGCGTCGGCCTTTGGTGGCGTCCTCCGGAAGCTGTGGTGCCTCCTGGCTGACAGGCGCCTCCGGAAGATGGGTGCTTGGATGGGGCCTCTCCGCCCTTGGTGTGCTCTCTGCTGTGACAGCTTATCTTCTTCCATTCTTGGTCTTTGACCTGAGTTCCTTACGATTCGGTCTTGCCTTAGCTCTGGTGGCCGCGTGGTCTTGACACGTTCCTCCTAACTACCACGAGCTGCGCTAGCGGGTAGGGAGTGGCGGAGGTAGAGTACCAAGGGCTCCACGAGGGCAGCAGGGGCCCACCATCCTTGGAGGGCTGGTCATGTACCTCTTTAGGTCTTGGATCACTTTGTCGGCCTCTTGAGTCCATTGAAGGCCCCTTTTTCTTCATCGGTGGAAGAAAGCGGCTTCGCTCCCCCAATCGGAGATGGAAATGGCCCAGCGTCGTTCTGGCGCCCGTGAGTTCTGCAATTCCACGAGGGTCTTTGGTGAGCTCATGTCCTCAACTGCCTTGACCTTTTCTGGTTTGGCCTCGATGCCTCGGTGGGACGAGAAACCCAGGAGCTTACTGAGGAACCCCAAACACACACTTCTCGGGTTGAGTCGCGGGCTCACTGCGTTGAGCTGGCGAAGGTTTCTTCCGGTCTTGTATCAAGATCTTGGCCTCATGAGACTTCACCACGATGTCGTCGGCGTAAGCCTCCACATTCTTCCCGAGTTGTGGGCCCAAGGTGATGTGCATGAGCATTTGGAAGGTTGCCCAGCGTTCGCAGCCAGATAGCATGCATGTATAGCGATACCTCCACACGGGCTTAGGAAGGCCGTCTTTCCACGTCTTCCACCGCCATCTTGATTTGGTGATACCGGAAAAGGGTCAAGAAGCATAACAGGTCACACTTTCGGCGGTGGAGTCGGCGATGTAGTCGTCTGAGGAGAGGAGCGGATCCTGCGGGCATGCTTTGTTGAGGTTGGTGAAGTCGACACACATGCGCTCCTTTCCTCCCTTCTTTGGCACCACCAGGGTTGGCGGCCAATCTGGATATCGGACCTCGCGAATAACCCCCTCGGCTTCTAGCTTGCGGGTCTCTTGGACGATGAAGGCCTGCTTTTTAGTGGACTGCCTTCTCGTCTTCTGCTTCACAGGACGCACGTTGGGGCATATGTTGAGGTGGTGCTCGATTACGCCCGTGGGATCCCCTTGTTGATCGGGCTCCCGAGCGAACACCTTCAAGTTCGCCTGCAGGAACTTGACAAGGCTTCCTCCTGTTCGGGCTCGAGGTTGGCGCCTATGGTGAAGGTGGCGTTTGTGGACCGTCCTCGTCGACGGATATCTGCTTGGTCTCCGCCTTGTCTTGAGTGAACAACTGCTTCTTCTTGGTCGGCGCAGCCTTGAAGCAGGGGCTACCGCATCGGCGGGCGCGCTCTGGCGCCGCCGTCTTGAGGTGAGCTTGGCGCTCGCGATGCACCTTCAGTATCCTCGGGCACGGTGAGGGCGCCGCTGCTCCCGGGCATCTTCATGAGGTTGTACCCCGGGTGGGTTGCGGCCATGAATTTGGCCAATGCTGGATAGCCAAGGATGGCATTGTAGGGGAGGCCGATGGTGGCAATGTCGAAGTCGACCAGTTCCGTCCAGAAGTTGTCGTAGGTGCCGAAGGTCACCGGAAGCCGGATTTGCCCCAAGGAGCTGGATGACCCTCCTCCTACACACGAGAAAGGCCGGCTAGGCTGCAGCCGCTCCCTAGGTATGTAGAGGAGGTTGAAGGCCTCGACTGAGAGTACGTTCAGGCCGGCACCGCCGTCGATGAGGGTCCTGGTGACAGCGACCTGGCAGATGGTGGGTGTGTAGAGCATGGGGAGCGCACCCGAGCCGGTCGAGTTGGTGGGGTGGTCCCGAGACTCGAAGGTCAGCCCGGCCGACAGCTCCGTCCAGCCTGAGGGAGCCCCTGCAGCGTGGAGGCGACGTCGACCCGGCGGACGAATGTCTTGACATGGTGGCTGGAAGGCGGCGCTTGCGAGCCGCCCAAGAGGGCCGCGACAACCGGAGGAACCGGCGCGACGGGGCGGGTGACGTGGAAGCTGCGCGGCTCCTTGCCAGAGGTCGCCGAGGAGCGTAGGGACGATGCCCGCTGCCCGTCCCCTGCCGAGCCGGTGGCGGTGTTGGCAGCGGGCGGTGAGGAACGATGAGGGCGCCCGCCGTCGGAAGCTGTCCGGGCGACACGGGAGGCGATGGTGGCTCGGCGCTCGGCGCGAGCCCGACGAGCATCAGACATGGTTGCGGAGGTCGGGGAAGAACGAGGCGACGGAAGGCGGATTCTGGTGCACCCCTACCTGGCGCGCCAAATGTCGGATTTCGGGTTCCGGCAGACCCTTGAGGTTCGAACACTGGGGTGCGTGCGGAGATCCAACCCTCCACCGTCTCGCACCTCGCCGAATCGCTGGGACCTAAACTACTAAACGGAACAGCACAAGAGACCACGAGATTTATCTTTGGTTCGAGCCACCATTGTGGTGTAATACCCTACTCCGGTGTGTGGTGTGGTGGATTGCCTCTTGGGCTGATGAGGAACAATACAAGGAAGAACAGCCTCGCGAGGGTCTGTTCTTGGCGGGTGCGATGAACAGCTAGGTGGTGTTTAGTCACTCTAGCGACTGGTTCCTTGATGAGGATTCGGATCCCGGATCCCCTGCTCTGGGGGTGGCTACTTGTATTTATAGGCGAAGGCCCTGGGCCTCTTCCCAAATATTGAGCGGGAAGGGCGCCAACAATTGGCCATTTTGAAGGGGAACAGCGGGTACACTTATCCTGACTAAAGTTGGTCCTCGCCTGCCAAAGGCTCTGGTGATGACGCCTGCTTGGGCTCCACGATGACCCCCTTCCAGCCGTTGGGCTGGTCTTGGTCTTGTTGCACCGAAACGGATGCCTTTGCTTGATGCTCTCGTCTGCGCTTGCTCCCTTTGCACCAAAGAGGAAAGGAGGATGCTGCGCGGGCTGGCGGCCGGCCCAGGCGCCCTTGGTAAATCATGGCTTGCGTCATGGGCACCTCGTGAGGTACCCTGCCTTGAACTCTCCGCCTCCTCATGAGCCAGCTGGCGAGGCCGTGCACGAGAAGCTCCTTGCCGTCCGCCCATGATCTGGCCCCTCGCGAGGTCTTGAGCTTGTGTTGGTGAAGATGGGTTGTCCTGGGCCTCCTTTGAACCACGCCGCAGGCCGCAGGCAGGCAAGTCTGGGGACCCCCGTTCCCAGAACGCCGACATACCTCAAGGGCAATGGAGCATGTACAGCTGGCTTCCACACCTGGTATAATGCCTCTGAAAGTGGCTTTAGTGGGTTCGATCAACGAATGATCGATGCCCATTTTGCGCACTGTGTCCTGGTAAAGCAGATTTAGACTGCTGCCTCCATCCATAAGGACTCGTGTGAGGTGGAACCCGTCAATTATTGGGTCGAGGACTAGTGCGGCTGGATTGCCCTGATTGGCGTTAACCGGACGATCCGTGCGGTTGAAGGTGACCGGCGCTAGTTTATATTGTGGGATGACTAGTTCCATTAAGTCGGCATCCCTAAGGGTGAGTATCCGGTCCGAGTTGGGATTTTGGGTGGTGTTTACCACATTCACCGATTGAATATGCAGGGGAAATTTCTTTTGCCCTTCTGTGTTCGGTGATCTGGGCTCTTCGCCGCCATCATCGCTTTGAGACCCCCCTTCTCCATGTTTGGCACCTGCCCTGCTGGCTTGCTTGAAGACCCAGCATTCTCTGTTGGTATGGGTGGCTGGCGTTCCTGGGGTGCCATGAATTTGGCATTGGCGATCGAGTATACGGTCCAGACTGGATGGACCCGAATTGTTATTTTTGAGTTGCCCTTTCCGTTGACCGGTCTTTGAGCACCTAAACCCGGCATTGACTATCGTCTCTTCGGCGTTTTCACCATATTTGCGGTGCTTGTGTTTGTTGCGTCGTGGTTTGCCGTTGCTATCCCTGGCTTCTGGTGTGCCAAGTTTGCTTGTTGTATTGTTACTACGAGCCAACCAGCTATCTTCGCCCGCGCAAAAGCGGGTCATAAGTGTCGTGAGGGCTGCCATGGATTGTGGCTTCTCTTGACCGAGGTGCTGGGCGAGCAATTCGTCACGGATGTTATGCTTAAATGCCGCTAAGGCCTCTGCATCCGGACAGTCGACAATTTGGTTCTTCTTAGTTAGGAACCGGGTCCAGAATTTCCTGGCCGATTCCCCTGGCTGCTGAGTTATATGACTTAAATCGTCGGCATCCGGCGGTCGCACATAAGTTCCTTGGAAATTATCAGGAATGCATCTGCCAGGCTCTCCCAATTTCCGATGGAGTTTGCCTGCAAGCTGTTGAGCCAATGCTGAGCCGGACCTTTGAGCTTTAGCGGGAGGTACTTGATGGCATGTAAATCATCCCCGCGGGCCATGTGAATGTGGAGGAAGAAGCCTTCTATCCATACCGCAGGGTCTGTAGTGCCATCATATGATTCAATATTTACGAGTTTAAACCCTTCTGGGAATTCGTGATCCATTACTTCATCGGTGAAGCATAGGGGGTGTGCGGCGCCTCTGTGCCGGGCTATATCACGACGCAGTTCATATGAGTCTTGTATGCTGTATTCAGCTCGACCGGATTTGTTTTTAGTATATCCGGCATGACGGTCATCGTCCCGCGTTGGGGCGCGTCCCCCGTGATCCTTAGATCAATCTCGCATGTCCTGCTTTATTTTCCAATACATCTCGCAGGTCCCGTCCCCGTGTATTTTGCGGCGGGTGCGGGCTGGACTTGGGATTTTGTTTGGATGGCGGCGGGGTGCGGGCTGGACTTCGCGCTGGTATGCCCCTCTGTCTCGGCCACGAGGTGGCCGATCAGCCGCATCATACGCTGGTGATGTAGGTTTTAGTGCTTCCTCCTCGAGTTGGGCTAGCAACCTGCGCTTTGGGTAACTCTTGGTTGGGCGCTCGAGTTCGTATTCCTCGACCGCGGGACTTGATCCGATCCATCTGTCCGCTAGCAGATCTTGATCAGAAGCATTGTTGCTTTTTCTTCAGCCTGTTTGCTGTGGCTATAAGCCAGCGCTTGAAGCGTTCCTGCTCGACAGGATCCTCAGGCAAGATAAATTCTTCATCGCCGAGGCTCACTTCGTCTTCGGAGAGAGGTATGTAATTGTCATCCTCTGATTCTCCGTCTGCTGCTTGTTCTGTAGGGCTAGCTTGTTCATCCTCCCGCTCGAGATCTGGTTGGAGGGGATTGTCATCGTCTTCGGCGCTATCCGGAGCATTATTGTCTCTTGGGCCGGTATCGCTACTGTGGCGGGACTTAGAGCGGCGCCGCTGAAGTTGCTGCTTGGATTGCTGCTTGGAGGTATTATCCTCCGTTGTCTTATTGCCATCACCTTCTTTGGGAGTGTCCACCATGTAAATATCATATGATGAGGTGGCAGTCCAGCGCCCTGTGGGCGGTGGTTCCTATTCGTCTCCTACATCGTCGTCTATACCATCGATGTCTTCGGAGCCGAAATCGAGCATGTCGGTTAAATCATCGACAATGGCTACTAAGTGGGTGGTGGGTAGGGAGCGAATTTCTTCGTCGTTCGCATCCCATTCTAGCCGGACATAGTTCGGCCAAGGTTCTCCCGACAAGGAGAGGGACCTTAACAAATTTAGCACATCGCCAAAAGGCGAGTGCTGGAAGATATCCGCGGAGGTGAACTCCATGATCGGCGCCCAATCAGATTCGATAGGCATGGGCGCGAGGCGGTTCGTGGCTTTGTCGCGAGGGATGAATCGAGGATAGGCCTTGAGTGTGAAGTCGATTTCGGCTCTATCGTCCACCGAGTGTGTGGCCTCGGTAGGTCCATCCATCCGTCCTCGAACGGTGTAATTGACTCTGGATCTAGGGCCGGAGTAGGCACAGGTGTGATCTCCCGAACACCGTCCGTCGGCAGAGCTAAGTCATGCTCGTTATAATCTGTATGCGGCGACTGGCATAAAGCTCAAATCCGTCGAAGATCAAGTCTTCGCGGATGTCGGCAGTATAGTTCAAGTTTCCAAACCTGACCTGATGGCCAAGGGCGTAGCTCTCGATCTGCTCTAGATGGCCAGCGAGTTGGCCCAAGATCGGCCCGTCGAATACGAAGATCTGTCCGGGGAGGAAACCTCACCCTGGATCACATCATTGCCGATGATCGAAGGGGCCATCAAACCTTGTGGTGACGGCACGATGGAAATCTCAATGAAAGCACCAATATCGTGTCAAAACCGCGGATCTCGGTAGGGGGTCCCAACCGTGTGTCTAAGGCGGATGGTAATAGGAGGCGGGGGACACGATGTTTACCCAGGTTCGGGCCCTCTCGATGGAGGTAATACCCTACTTCTTGCTTGATTGATCTTGATGATATGAGTATTACAAGAGTTGATCTACCACGAGATAGTAGAGGCTAAACCCTAGAAGCTAGCCTATGGTATGATTGTTGTTGTCCTACGGACTAAACCCTCTGGTTTATGTAGACACCGGAGGGGGCTAGGGTTACACAGAGTCGGTTACAAGGGAGGAGATCTACATATCCGTATTGCCAAGCTTTCTTTCCACGCCAAGGAGAGTCCCATCCGGACACGGGATGAAGTCTTCAATCTTGTATCTTCATAGTCCAACAGTCCGGCTGTCCGAGGACCCCTTAATCCAGGACTCCCTCACGCACCACTAGCTGTAACAGCTTAGATAAACCTGAGATTGGTTTGATGGATATACCCCCATAGGCGGTTCCAGGGGCTTCCCGCATGTAAATAGTACTACAGTTCGGCTTTACCTCATTTAGATTGATTTTAATGAGAATAATCAGTTTTTCGCACGAAGACTTTCATCTAAGTTTTTCTCTTTTACAGATGACAATCGTTCTACACCCTTCCAGGATACGGCACAACGGAGACACAAGCGCGGACGTGCAACAGGGCCCCACTCAAAGGTTACTTTTTAGATTAAGACCATGTGTAAACCTTTCTTACTATCTCTTGTTGCTTGACACCCCCCCGGATACCTAACACAACCGTGAGGGATGCTGGCGTTGTTGGCATTTCGCCACGTCAGACTAATGCACGTACCTGGAAATTTAGGGTCCTTTATCAAGGGCGTTACTCAGCCCGGTACATGTTATAACTGTTCGGCCTTGGTCCTTCTGGCCAAAGACGATCCACGACAGACCTCATGGCAAGTCCGGACAACCTAAGGAGCTCGGCCCACTCGGCCATTTCCTCATTTAACAGCAGCGGACGCGCTGGAGCATTGAACAGCGACCAGAACAACTTTTCCACTTCGTGATCTTTTTGATCTTTGAAAAACTTGGTCGCATCAGCAGCACTCGCTGCCAAATCCAAGTACGCATCCGCAGAACTCCATAATTGATCCAGAAGGGCATACTTAGGATCTCCGAACTTCATCCGCAAAAAAAAGGGCTTCCCAGACGTGATATCTCCGGCTTGACGTAGCTCCTCCTTCGCCGCTCTGATTTTAAAGCGGGTTTCCTTGGCTGCTACCATGGCTTTCTCCAGGTCTGTCGTCTTCGTTTGACTTTCCCTTTCAAGAAGATCATAACGGTCGGCAGCATCTTTCAACTCAATAGCCATCTTGGCCATTTTCTCTTTGCTCTGGCAATGCGCAACCTGTTCAGCTCTTAACTCTTCAACCGCCTTTAGGGCGGCCGCATCACTCCTCCTGGCTTGTTCCTTGGCTCGGGCAAGTTCTGCCCGAAGGGTCTCCACGGCGGCAGCTCCATCTGCAGTCACATCATATTATAGATACTAGCATCATGCTCCTCTTAATATATGTTGACCACCGGAGAATACATAACATGTGCCTCATCAAGCCGCCTGTTTACAAGCACGATGTCGGCATCCGCCGCATCAAGTTGCCGCTTCAATTCGGCAAACTCACCAGTCTGGCTAGCCACCGGACCCTCAGCCACCTGCACATGAAAGTGGCATGATCATTACCTGGGACTATGATCCTCTGGTTGCCGCCTTTTTCGACGGCAACCAGAGTCGCAGGGGCTACTATCTACATAGGGCACACCTAGAGTGTGCGGTACCGTAAAAAATATACATATTACTTTGCGTACCTCAAAGCCTCTAAGCAGGCTTATAAAAGCTTCATGCGACCCGCTTTCGTCGGATGAAATCCTCTCAACTAGCGTACCCATTAACGTACGATGCGCTTCTGAGATAGCCGCTTGCTCCAGAAGATTCATCAATGCGTCTAGTCGCGCACCGGACAGTTCTGGACTCTTTCTGTTGCTCCCTTAGGAGCCAAACACTCCGAACTTCGGGAGGCCAAAGGGTTACGTTCTGGCCTTGGTGGATCAGGACAAATCCTTCGTGACAACACCTCTGGGTCGCCTGCCTCATGAGGCGGGGAGGCATGGGGAGGTGTTTCGCTCTCCATCATCTCTGGAAGAAGATCCCCCGAAGACGAACTCTGTCGAGAAGGGCTACGATCCGAATTACAAGACATACGTCTCGGTTATTGCCCACGGAAATAAAGTAAGATATATTTACTATAAAGTACTTTTGTTTACTTACAGCTCGATGGAGGGCTGGTCCCCTTGCGGGCACTGTGGGGTAAGGATGCCCTCCGGGGTAGGGCCCCCTGACAAAGGTTTCTTCCCTCGTTTGGAAACCATTGTTTCCAAGTCTTCAGAGGCGGTCCTCTTCCCTCCTTGGGGAGACGGAATTTTAGATTCTTCTCCCTGGTTATCCTCCTTCGCGGAGGCACTAATTCCCCCGGTTTGAATGAATAATGAGTGAGGCCTGCTTTCGGCTTCTTTATTCCTCCCTTTATCTTCCCCTGATGGCGCTTGATAAGGCGCGAGCTCAAGCATCCTGGCTAGTACAGGATCTGGTGAGCCTTCGGGAAGCGGGGGGCGAACACCTGATCATCTTCACCTTTTTTATCCAGTCCTTGTCAAAGACCAACTTTCATAATGATGTTGTGATAAATAAAGAGACATCATGTTCGGCTGAAGAATTACTTACTTGGGTGTCTAGACGATTGAAGTTTAGGCCCGCATCCTCGGTGTTGTCCGGACACTTTATTCGTGATCCGAAGAACAATTTGTACATCTCTTCGAGCCTCACACCGAAGAACTGCTGAATGGTTCGCGATCCTTCCGGGTTGAGCTCCCACATACGGAGAGATCGACATTGGCATGGCAGGACCCGACGAACTAGCATGACTTGCATTACCTTGACAAGGCTGACATCTCTCTTGAGGAGATCCCGGATGCGAATTTGCGATGTCGGCACGTCATTAGCCGGCCCCCAGTCTAGCCCCTTGTTGACCCATGACGCCAGTTGTGGCGGGGGGGCCCGAACGGAAGGCTGGGGCAGCTACCCACTTAGTACTTCGGGGAGCCGTGATGTAAAACCACTCCCGCTGCCATAAGTTGGGCATCTCGGGGAAGGATCCCGTTGACCATGGAGCATCGACGCCTTTGCTTATTATGGCGCCTCTGCACTCTGCATGTTGCCCATCGATCAACTTTGGCTTCACATTGAAGGTCTTGAGCCATAAGCCGAAGTGTGGGGCGATGCGGAGGAAGGCCTCACACACGACGATAAACGACGAGACGTGAAGGATGGAATTCGGAGCCAGATCATGGAAATCGAGCCCGTAATATAACATAAGACCTCTAACAAAGGGATCAAGACTAAAGCCTAGCCCTCGGAGGAAGTGGGAAACAAATACGACACTGTCATTAGGTTCGGGAGTGGGGATGACCTGCCCTTGAGCAGGCAGCCTGTGCGAGATTTCTACTGTCAGATACATGGCTTCTCTTAGCTTCTTGATGTCCTCCTCTTTGACGGAGGAGGCCACCCACCGGCCTTGAAGGTTGGATCTGGACATGATTGAAGGTCCGAAGCGCTTGGCCTCCTCCTTGGGTGCTGGAAGTCGAGGTGGGAGAAGGGAAAATCGAGTGCAAAAATAAAAGGACAGGCCTTGACCCCTTTATAAAGATGGTGAATATCAAGCGCCCTCCGCACGACCGTCTGGAACTTGCCTAAAATCGAGGAGTCATGCCAGCGGGTACGATTGGGTTACCCACACCCGTATTGATGAGAATCCCGTGAAAAAAGGGACGCGATCTCTGCTTCGACAAGACGTGCCAACAAAACCACCTCGCTACACGTGCAGTGGCAGGCTCGGAAAAACGGTTCGTCATGACCAGACCACGGCAGAATGTCACGTTAAGAAAAGTTGTCAGCAGATTAGATTTGTGGAAATATTATTCTCTCTACGGTGGTATGTGGAATTTGTTTTGCACAGCCGGACACTATCCTTGTGTTCAAAATCTTCTATGGAATATTCGGAGGAGAAACATGTCTTGCAATGCCGAAGACAATTTGCGCGCCAGACTCATCGTCATTGAAGCCTGGTTCAGGGGCTACTGAGAGAGTCCTGGATTAGGGGGACTCTCCTTGGCGTGGAAGGCAAGCTTGGCAATACGAATACGTAGATCTCCTCCCTTATAACCGACTCTGTGTAACCCTAGCCCCCTCCGGTGTCTATATAAACCGGAGGGTTTAGTCCGTAGGACAACAACAATCAGACCATAGGCTAGCTTCTAGGGTTTAGCCTCTACGATCTCGTGGTAGATCAACTCTTGTAATACTCATATCATCAAGATCAATCAAGCAGGAAGTAGGGTATTACCTACATCGAGAGGGCCCGAACCTGGGTAAACATTGTGTCCCCCGCCTCCTGTTACCATCCGCCTTAGACGCACAGGTTGGGACCCCCTACCCGAGATCCGCCGGTTTTGACACCGACAGCTGTGAAGACATGAAGGCCGAAGACTCTACTCGTGTCCTGATTGGACTCTCCTTGGCATGGAAGGAAAGCTTGGCGATCAACTATGAAGATTACTTCCTATGTAACCGACTCTATGTAACCCTAGATCCCCCCGGTGTCTATATAAACCGGAGGGCGTAGTCCGGATAGGATATATATTCATTACCATAGTCATACAGGCTAGACTTCTAGGGTTTAGCCATTATGATCTCGTGGTAGATCAAATCTTGTAACACCCATATTCATTAAAGATCAATCAAGCAGGAAGTACGGTATTACCTCCATAGAGAGGGCCCGAACCTGGGTAAACATCGTGTCCCCTGTCTCCTATTACCATCGATCCTGGATGCACAGTTCGGGACCCCCTACCCGAGATTCGCCGGTTTTGACACCGACACAAGGCTCTTATGATTGAAGGGAAGAAGCAGCAGATTGAGAGCCGTAAGAGGAAGTATGGACAAGGGAAGTACAATTCTGGAGCTCGGCAGAAACCCCGTTTCACCCCGTACTCGGGACGAATTACCCATAACCATGGAGACCACACCCATAACGGAGGGAGTGCTCATAACCACAATGGCCCCAAGAATGGGAATGGAGCAAGCAGTAATCAGAACCGCTCAAACCCAACCACACTCGCCAAGAAGGATCTAGTCACATTACTTGTTTCAAGTGCGGGAAGACTGGACACTATGCAACTGAGTGCCCAGAAGCGAAGAATGGAAACGTCATTGGAAGCTCTGGGAAGAAGCCCAACCCTTTCAATAGGGGGCAAGTGAACCACATAAACGTGGAGGAGGTTGAAGAGCAGCCTGATGCAGTTATCGGTAAGTTTTTGGTTAAGTCATTTACCGCAATTGTTCTTTTTGATACTGGTGCATTGCATTCATACATTTCAAGTTGATTTGTGGATAAATATAAGTTGCCCACCAAAGTACTTAGGACACCTATATTAGTAAGCTCACCTATATTGTTCTTTTTGATACAGGTGCATCGCATTCATACATTGCAAGTCAAGGATGTTTTCAGATGCCACTGACCATTGGAAGCCATGTTTTCCCCTTAGACTTGCTAGTTTTGGAGTCACGAGGATTGGATGTGATACTAGGAATGGATTGGCTATCGATGTATGGGTAGGGATGGCAATGGGTACCCATTACCCGCGTACCCTGTGGGTAAAAACCCTATTAGGGCAAAGGTATGGGTCAAAAGAGTACCCATGGGTACATAAACAGGAAAATTTCATACCCATCGGGTATAGTGGGTATGGGTATGGTTTAGTATAACCCATACCCATGTACCCATGTACCCGCATATATTCTGACAAATAGACCTTATATGTTATTATCCACATGTTAAACATATTATACGTACATAAATCCGACAGCCCTAACAAGACCTCATCATGCATTCATGTTAGGCCACCGCACCACAATAGCTAGCCCACGAATGAGCATGCGTTGATGTAATGATGTGTTGTTGTTTATCAATTATTATTATAAGTTGTTTTTTATGACTATGTAATGCTCAAATTGGTGTGTGGCAAATCTGGGTTATTTTACCCGCGGGTACCCACTTACCCTGTTGGGTGACGGGTATGAGAAAAAATTGTACCCATCAATGTGTATGGGTACGGGTGATGGGTAAGGTTTGGGATGATGGGTAAGGGTATGGGATGGCTCCACCCGTACCCAAACCCTGCGGGTGCCATCCCTATGTATGGGGGAACATCGATTGCGCCAGTAAGTCGATTTTACTCACCACCCCGAAGGGAAAAAGGATCAAGTATGTATCTAGGCATGCGCCGAGGAGGACCCAAGTAAATTCTCTCACGGTAGTTGTTTAGGAGGAAGTGCCTGTAGTGAAGGATTACCCAGATGTATTTCCAGAGGAGCTACCAGGAATGCCGCCGGATCGAGACATCAAGTTTTTCATAGAGCTGTTGCCAGTCACCAGACCGATATCGAAGAGACCATACCGGATGCCCGCTAATGATCTAGAGGAGATTAAAAAGTAGATTAAGGAGTTATTGGAGAAAGGTTACATTCGACAAAGTTCATCACCATGGGGAGCCCTAGTGCTCTTGGTTGAGAAGAAGGATGGATCATTGAGGATGGTTGTTGATTATCATGCGTTGAATGAAGTGACGATCAAGAACAAGTACCCGCTGCCGATGATCAATGATTTGTTTGACCAGTTGCAAGGAGCTAAAGTGTTTTCGAAGATTGATCTACGATCAGGATACCACCAGCTGAAGATTCGAGAAAAGGATATACCTAAGACAACTTCCACCACAAGGTATGGGCTATATGAGTATACGGTTGTGTCATTTGGATTGACTAACGCCCCTGCCTATTTTATGAGCATGATGAACAAGGTGTTCATGGAATTCTTGGATAAGTTTGTTGTGGTGTTCATTGATGATATCTTGGTATACTTGAAGAATGAGGAGGAACACAAGGAGCATTTGCGTTTGGTCCTTGAGAAGCTTAGGGAACATCAGTTATATGCCAATATTAGCAAATTTGAGTTTTGGTTGAAGGAAGTTGGATTTCTTGGACATGTTATATTAGGAGAAGGTATAGAAGTGGATCCTACCAAGGTTCGGTCCGTCACTGAGTGGTTGGCACCCACCTCAGTTGGAGAGATCCGCAGTTTTCTTGGACTCGCGGGATACTATCAGAGATTCATTGAGAATTTCTCCAAAATTGCGAAGCCTATGACGACATTATTGAAGAAGGACACCAAGTTCCATTGGACTGAAGAACGCAAAGCAAGTTTCCAGGAGTTGAAGAAACGTTTGACTACAGCCCCAGTGCTGATTCTGCAGAATATACGCAAGGATTTCCAAGTGTATTACGACGCCTCTCACTTAGGACTTGGAGGAGTACTTATGCAAGATGGATGAGTTGTTTCATATGCCTCACAACAACTTAGATCACATGAGTTGAATTATGCCACCCATGATTTGGAGTTAGCGGCTTTAGTGCATGCGCTCAAGACCTGGAGACATTTTCTTATTGGAAACCGTTGTGATGTGTACACGAATCATAAGAGTTTGAAGTACATTTTTACTCTGAAGGAGCTGAACCTCAGGCAGAGGAGATGGTTGGAGCTCATAAAGGATTATGATATGAAGTTGCACTATCATCCAGGAAAGGCCAATGATGTATCAGACGCTTTGAGCCGGAAGAGTTATGCCAATACCCTCTTAAGCGGAGGATTGCCAAAGGAGTTAGCAGAAGATCTCAGGGAGCTTCATTTGGAGATCCTCCCTAGAGGTTTTGTTGCAGCATTAGAGGTTCAATCAACGTTATTGGGAAAGATCCGAGAAGCTCAGAAGGATGACAAAGAAATTGCCGAGATAAAGGAGAAGATGAGTGAAGGAAAAGCCAAAGGTTTTCGTGAGGATGAACACGACACCTTGTGGTTTGAGGACCGTGTATATGTGCCCAATAATGCGGAGATCAGGAAGTTGATACTACAGGAAGCTCATGAATCGCCATGCTCGATACACCTCGGAAACACCAAGATGTATTTGAATTTGAAGGAGCGTTTCTGGTGGACTGGAATGAAGAAGGATATTACCGAGTATGTAGCCGTATGTGATGTATGTCAGAGAGTGAAGGCAGAACATCAGAAGCCAGCAGGATTATTGCAGCCTATGGAGATACCCGAATGGAAGTGGGACAAGCTTGGCATGGATTTCATCACTGGATTACCCAGGACCCGATCAAGATATGATTCTATCTGGGTAGTAGTGGATCGCTTGACCAAAGTAGCCCACTTTATCCCAGTGAAAACCACCTATACCAGTGCAAAGTTGGCCAAGATATATATGACCAGGATCATATGTCTGCACGGAGTTCCGAGGACCATCGTATCAGATAGAGGAACACAATTTACTTCAAAGTTTTGGCACCAGCTGCACCAGACTTTGGGAACTAGGCTAGAGTTCAATAGAACCTTTCATCGCAGACAGATGGACAGACCGAGAGAGTCAATCATATTCTGGAGGACATGTTGAGAGCTTGTGCGCTAGATTATGAATCTAGTTGGGATGAAAACTTCCCTACGTGGAGTTCTCATACAACAACAGCTACTAGGGCAGTTTGAAGATGGCACCGTTCGAAGTCCTGTATGGAAGGAGATGCTGAACACTGTTGATGTGGGATGAAGTTGGAGACCGTCAGTTGTTTGGACCGGATTTGATTAAAGTGTCCGAAGAAAAGGTTAAGATGATTCGAGATAGACTGAAGGTAGCTCAGTCCAGACAGAAGAGTTATGCAGTCTCGAAACGCAAGGAGGTAGTCTATGAAATCGGAGATAGAGCATATATGCGAGTGTCACCTCTACGAGGAGTTAAACATTTTGGAGTTAAGGGAAAGTTAGCCCCGAGATTTATAGGTCCATACCGTGTTTTGGAACGCATGGGAGAGGTTGCCTACAAATTGGAGTTACCCGAAGGACTGTCAGAAGTTCATGATGTGTTTCGCATTTCCCAGTTGAAGAAGTGCCATGCAAAGATGGCCGATATTCCTGTGAGAGATACAGTGCCCCTGGAAGCAATTCAGTTGGATAGCGATTTGACATATGAGGAGAAACCTGTCAGGATTCTCAAGTTTGCCAGCCGATTTACTCGCGGCAAGGTTATCAAGTTTTGCAAAGTTTAGTGGAGCCACCATACCGAGGATGAAGCCACCTGCGAAGGAGAGGATGATCTACGCAAAGACCACCCACACCTATTTTCTAGCCAACCCGAATCTCGAGGACGAGATTCATCTTAAGGGGGGGTAGGTTTTTAACATCCCAAATTTTCAATTTGGAATGTTATACATAGGTCATTCATGCATATCATATTTTATCACATTTCCTTTCGTGAATCCTCGAAATTCTAAGCAACTCAAGGACCCACGGAGAGAGTTGGGAATTTTGTTATTTGAGTTTTTCTCAAATTTTGAAAAGAGGAACAATTGGTTTTAATTATTTTTCCTCTTCGAAAATATTTCATATTAAAACATACAAGAGGAGATAATATGACTTCTTCAAAATAAATTAAATATTGGAGGAAAAGTATTAAAATCAAATAAATAATTTTATTTGAATTTTATTGCAATTTTATTTCAATTAGAAAAATTGTATTTTTCAAAATTGCATTTTAGGGCCAAGAAAATGTTCACCTTGTTCTAAATATTCTATTTAGACGGTGAAAATTTGTTTTTGTATTTTTAGATTTTTATTTTATTTTCTAGGTTTTTTTCCTATGAAATATGTTTGAAAAAAGTTTCCTTGCCCGACGGCCGGGTTGCCGAGCAGGCCGCCCGCCTAGCGCCGCCGCCCCTCCCGTCGGCGCGAGACGGACTCGCGGAGTCCGCCTGAGCCATGCAGCCGCCGCCCCTTCCCCAAGTCGGCCTCGCCCGACCCCTATAAGTACCCCGCCGCCGCCTCTCCGCCACCCACCACCTGCCACTCGACGCCGCAAGCCGCCGCCCGCAGGTTGCCACCGCCGCCTCCGTTCCAGCGCCGCCGTCGTCGTCGCCGCCGCCATTGTCGCCTCGACGCCAGTGCGCTTCACGAGCCTCGCCGAGGTAGCCGACGCCGCCCGCCATTCGTCGCTTTTTTTCGTTAACTGCTCGTTTTTAGAAACCCTAGATTCGTTTTTTTCGCTTCGTTCGGTTTTTTCGCGGTTTAGTTATATAGCGGACGTTCGTCCGTACTTTCATTTTAACGAATGCTATTCGTCAGTTAGCCGTGGACAGCGAACGTTCGTTCGTTAGCCTGTTCGTCTCTTTTTTTTCCAGGGTTTTTCTGCGATTATTTTTTATCGTGATTTCTGCCCTAATCTTCATCTTAGTTTATATTTTTTTACCCGTTTAACCAAATCAGGTGAAACAAGCGCCTAGGTCTTTGTCTCGACGCCCTCTTTCTGTTTAACCAGCTTGAACAAGATTTTGGTACTGTAAAATTTGACTTTAGTACAGATTAGTAAACGGATCTTGTTTCTTTCGTAGTTTGAGTTTCGTTGCTCCGTTTGATTTGATTCTTTTTGCATACCGGAGTTCTTAAGTTGAACTTTCTGGTTAGATCTTCTTATTTGAGTTTTATCCGTGCATCTTTGCTTGAGTGCTTATGTATGCTATTGTTTGTTTGTGATAGAATTCCCGGAGTGCGAAGCATGCTACTACGAGTCTCTAGGTTTTGCGGATCATCAGCAAGGCAAGTAACACTTTGATCATACCCTTTTATTACCTATTTTTTTGTGCATTAGCTTCAAACCTCACACATTGCATGAGTAGGATCTCTTAACATGTTGGTTTGAGAAGTAGATGATGAGGTAGAACCTATTGCCCTTTTATTATCAAACCCTGGGAGTTACTTCTATGTTATGCTTATATTGCCATGCTATGCTCGTAAACGTGGTTTGGGTTTGAGAGAGTATCCATGACAGATGTGAGTTTGTTAATTAATGGTTCAACTTAAGGTGGCAACTTTAATACACATCTGGGTGGATTGCTTGTGGGCCCCTGGAGAATCCAGTGTTGTCCTAGGATATCCCGGAGTACCCGTGTGATCATCCTATGGTCCGCCACCCAGGCTCAAAGGGATCATAAGATTATTCATGCTAGAAACTTCCGTGTGCAGCCACAAGCCATTATGGGCTCTGCATAGTTGAGTATGTTATGCGTGACCTCTTTCAAGGTAGGCTAGCGATGTAGAGGAGAGTAGGTGTAACTGCTCTACCCAGAGTAAAGAGTTAATGCTTCTGAAAGACTGTGTCTCGGTCATCCGTTTCTCAAACACCATGTAGTGCGAGAAATCAAACGGAGGAGATTGAGTCTTGTGGGGAAAAGTGCACAAACCTCTGTAGAGTGTATAAAGTAATCATGGTTAGCCGTGTCCCCGGCTATGGACATCTTGTGTATCTGGTTCTTGGATTATCATATGGATCTCATCACTCTAAATTAAATTGTTGGGATCTTAATGTCTACTTTAATTGGGATTGAGTTGGAGGAACCTTCTCAATGATGTTTCAACCACCATGACAGTTAAATAAAAAAATATTCCTTTGTTGTAGGGAAAAATTGGCTTTTCGCAAAAACATTATAACCATAGAGCCTCCACCAGCCATATACACATGTAGTGATAGCATTTATCTGTTCATTGGTCTATTGTGTTATTTTGCCATCATATTCCATGTGCTGGCCCGTTTTGGGGGTGCAACATATCAGGTTGCAGACTTTTCAGACAAAGAGTAAGGTGCGATAGGTCATTTGTCATGCACTCAGCTATGCCGTTAGAGTTGATGGACTCGCTTTATCTTCCAAGCCTTCCGCTGTTATCTTATTTAGATGGCCTTAAGCCATATTTATTGTAATAAGTCCTCTTTTGAGACATTCGATGTAATAAGTGTGTGATTGCTACTCTGTTATAAATCTTTCGAGTATTGTGTGTGTCAGCATTACCGATCCAGGGATGACACTGAACACAGAGATTTGACCGTCTGAGGTCGGATCGCTACAATAATCCTGGTAAGTTTAAGATGGTTTGGACCAATAATTAATATAGTTGCTGTTCAACTGCATAATCTGGTCCAGAAATAAGAACAGGAAGAAGCACTCACTAGGAGTGATGACTTGGGCTGAAAATGAACATGGCAGAGTTATTTGGTCATATGAGAGTGCCATAAAAACTGAGCCAAAATGGTACGTCCTTCGTACAGCACCTCTCTGGGCAGAAACTTAGGAAAAATCCTGAGGGAAAATGGCCAGATTAAATGAGCCCAAATCTTGTGGATATAAGTTATATGTGTAGGAGAAGGTCCTGGAAATTTATCAGCAATAATGCAGCAATTCAAAATGTACTTGCTTCACAAACTGAAAATTTGGGCAGAAACAAAGATTTGAAGTAGTGCTCACATGGATGCATTGCATGAGCTCAAATCTTGTGGAGAGCTTGTATTTGATGATATAAAGGACCATGCAAAAATTCAACTCAATTGGATTAACCTAGCTAGTACTTCATTCACAATGAATTCCTTCAGACAGGAACTTTGAAAAATTGCTCGGGAATATTTACTAGGCAAATTAAGTTGAATTTTGGCATGAGGCCATGATATGGTCATGAAAAGATTTCCAAAAAGTTTGGGGTCAATTGGGCAAAGGTAAATGGCACTCGCTTCACAAATTGCCATTCAGGACAGAATAGGAAAGGAATTAATTGAGCATGATGAGGAACATGAAAAATGAAATATTTTTCCATATTTGGGGAAGATATGACCCAAAAAATTATGAGAATTATTTGGGAAATTTTTGAGTGATATAAATATAGGTTGCTTCACAACCTAGGGCAAATTGAGTTATTCCTTTAATAAAAAAGGACTATTCCCAAGGAAAAGAATATTGGGGTTGGTCCAAGATGGAAATGACAAAGTCTTGGGATGGATATGGGGATGACAAGCCACTCTGGAAAGAAATAAGAGGTCATCTTCAGTTTCCAAGCCACATAGCCACAGAAAAAGAAAACTCAAGCAAAAATCTCAAAAAGAAATATGCCCTAGAGGCAATAATAAAGTTGTTATTTGTAAGAAAGGGCCAAAAATTAGGGTGTGACAACTGTTCATCCATGGTCGACTTCCTCCAGCCTCCACTTGCTACTGTTCACCCACTGCGACCTTCCTCTTTCTTCCACCAGCTACTGTTCATCCATGGGCTAGTGTTCATCCAACCTCCACCGGCAACTGTTCAACCAGCCCTCCACGGGGTCATGTTCATCCACCCCCACCTCCTCAATCAGGTTCCTGCTCATCCAGCGGCAATGGCCTCTACTACCACGGGGTCCTGTTCATCCAACCCCCATCGTGAACTGTTCATCCAACCCCAACAAGGGTCATTGTTCATCAAGAGGCAGCAGGTTTGATCAGCTTCAGTTAGCAGCAGTAGCAAAGGAATTGCTCGAGTTTAGTTAACAACCAAGGGATTGATCGCTCGGGTTCAATAACGTAGCTAGTGTAATCGCTTAGGTTCAGTAAGCGAACGCCTCGCTCGGGTTCAGTTAGAGCCCAACGCCTCGCTGCTACTTCTTGAGCTTGCGTTGGTTTTTTCCCTTGAAGAGGAAAGGGTGATGCAGAAAAGTAGAGATAAGTATTTCCCCTAGTTAGAGAACCAATGTATCAATCCAGTAGGAGACAACGCACAAATCACCAATATCTGCACAAACAATCAAACACTTGCACCCAAGGCGATAAAGGGGTTGTCAATCCCTTCACGGTTACTTGCTAAAGTGAGATCTGATAGAGATAGATAACTAAACAAAAGATAAAGTAAATATTTTTGGGTTTTTTGGTTTATAGGTCGGAAAGTAAAAGATTGCAAAATAGTAGATTGGAAACTTATATGATGGAAAATAGACCCGGGGGGCATAGGTTTCACTAGAGGCTTCTCTCAAGATAGCAAATAATATAGTGGGCGAACAAATTACTGTCGAGCAATTGATAGAAAAGCGCAAAGTTATGAAAATATCTAAGGCAATGATTATGCAATGTAGGCATCATGTCCGTGTCAAGTAGACAGACTCCTGCCTGCATCTACTACTAGTACCCCACACATCAACCGACTCCTGCCTGCATCTAGAGTATTAAGTTCATGAAGAACAGAGTAACGCTTTAAGTAAGATGACATGATGTAGAGGAATAAACTCAAGCAATATGATGTAAACCTCACCTTTTTATCCTCTATGGAAACAATACAATATGTGCCTTACTGCCCCTACTGTCATTGGGAAAGGACACCGCAAGATTGAACCCAAAGCTAAGCACTTCTCCCATTGCAAGAAAAACCAATCTAGTTGGCCAAACCAAACCGATAGTTCGAAGAGAATTACAAATATATCAAATCATGCATAAAAGAATTCAGAGAAGATTCAAATAATATTCATAGATAAGCTGATCATAAATCCACAATTCATGGATCTCGACAAACACACCGCAAAAGAAGATTCCATCGGATAGATCTCCAAGAACATCGAGGAGAACATGGTATTGAGAATCAAAGAGAGAGAATAAGCCATCTAGCTACTAGCTATGGACCCGTAGGTCTTTGGTAAACTACTCACGCTTCATCGGAAGGGCAATAGAGTTGATGTAGAAGCCCTCCATGATCGAATCCCCCTCCGGCAGGATGCCGAAAGAGGCCCCTAGATGGGGTCTCATGGGAACAGAAGGTTGCGGTGGTGGAAAAGTGTTTTCGTGGATGCTTCTGGTGGTTTGGGAATATATGTGAATATATAGGAGGAAGATCTGGGATAGGGGATCAACAAGGGTCCCATAAGGCAGGCGCGCCTACCCCCTCGGCCGCGCCTCCACCCTTGTGGCCGCCTCGTGGCTCTTGACTTGCACTCCAAGTCTCCCGGTGTCTTCGTCCAAGAAAAATCATCGTGAAGGTTTTATTATGTTTGGACTCCGTTTGGTATTCCTTTTCTGCGAAGCTCAAAAACAAGGAAAAAATAGAAACTCGCACTAGGCTCTAGGTTAATAAGTTAGTCCCAAAAATAATATAAAATAGCATATTGATGCATATAAAACATCCAAAACAGTTAATATAATAGCATGGAACAATAAAAAATTATAGATACGTTGGAGACGTATCAAGCATCCCTAAGCTTAATTCTTGCTCATCCTTGAGTAGGTAAATGATAAAAACAGAATTTATGATGTGGAATACTACCTAACATATTTATCCATGTAAATTTTTTTATTGTGGCATGAATGTTCAGATGCATAAGATTCAAAAAAAAGTTTAATATTGACATAAAAACAATAACACTTCAAGCATACTAACAACGCAATTATATCTTCTCAAAATAACATGGTCAAAGAAACCTTATCCCTACAAAATCATATTATCTCGCTATGCTCCATCTTCATCACAAAAAATAATCAAATCATGCACAACCCCAATGACAAGCCAAGCAATTGTTTCATACATTTGGTGTTCTCAAACCTTTTTCAACTTTCACGCAATACATGAGCGTGAGCCATGGACATAGCACTATAGGTGGAATATACTATGGTGGTTGTGGAGAAGACAAAAAGAAGGAGATAGTCTCGCATCAACTAGGCGTATCAACAGACTATGGAGATGCCCATCAATAGATATCAATGTGAGTGAGTATGGATTGCCATGCAATGGATGCACTAGAGCTATAAATTTGTGAAAGCTCAAAAGAAAACTAAGTGGGTGTGCATCCAACTTGCTTGCCCATGAAGACCTAGGGCAATTTGAGGAAGCCCGTCATTGGAATATACAAGCCAAGTTCTACAATGAAAAATTCCCACTAGTATATGAAAGTGACAACATAGGAGACTCTCTATCATGAAGATCATGGTGCTACTTTGAAGCACAAGTGTGGAAAAAGGATAGTAACATTGCCCCTTCTCTCTTTTTCTCTCATTTTTTCTTTCTTTTTTAATTTGGCTTCTTTGGCCTCCCTTTTATTTTTTTACTCACGTGGAACAATGCTCTAATAATGAAGATCATCACACTTTTATTTACTTACAACTCAAGAATTACAACTCGATACTTAGAACAAAATATACTTTATGTGAATGCCTCCGGCAGTGTACGGGGATGTGCAATGACTCAAGAGTGACATGTACGAAAGAATTATGAAAGGTGTGTCGGGGAAACGACACCTATGGGATCACAGGAATCCCTTCTACGGTTGGCGGGCGCGGGGTCGTGAGAAGAGCAGGTCTAACAGGAAGTACACGGATCGTTTACCCAGGTTCGGGCCGCGAGGATGTGTAATACCCTAGTCCTGCTTTGGTGGATGTATTGAATGTTCTTGTGTTCTTGAGCTAGCGACGGGGTGTAACTTGCCCAAAAGAGCCAAATCCCTCTCTTGGTCGCCTTGGGCCTCCTTCTATAGGCAAAAGGGGTCGCCACAGTGGCACACAGGAGGTGGAAAGGTCTATAGTGTGCGAGTTTATCGCCTAGCATTACAGGACAAAGCGCATTAAATGCGCTACTTAGGTGTCTATTAGCTTTATCGGGGACGGGAACGAGGCCCGTCCCATCCGTCACCGCTCCGCCTCGCTTCAACACGCGCCCAAGCCAGCGATGCGTGCAGTGGCATGTAGGCAGGCAGGCTGCTGAGGTGGCGCGGTGTTGGAGCCTTCACGAAGATCTGCAATCCACCACGTAGGTGCTTGCTGAGTTGGTGTAGAGGCCGCCCGTCGCCACGCAGGTGCCTGCCCAACTGGTTGAGCTAGCAACTGCTTGGGGACGGCGGTGGAGTCTTGGCTAGTGCTGGCCTGGCAGTGGCCCTGCTGATGCCCTCGGCAAGGGTCTTGCCGGGGGCCCGGAAAGGATCTTGCCATGGCGTCGCAGTCGCCCCGGCAAGGCGCTTGACGGGGGTCTCATGGATCTCCTCGGCTAGGATCCCGTCGATGTTCACTGTCTTCTGGTCCTCATCTGATCTTGTGTGTTCATGATCTTGACGAAGATCTGTATGCCACCACAGAGGCGCCTCTCGAGCCCTGGTTCCAATGTAGTTGGTTGGCTGGTGTTGGAACCCATGGGCTCAAAGGTGGCCTGCTCTGCTGGCATCGGGCAAGTTGCCCTGCAAGGCTCTTGCCGGGGCCGCGGAGGCCGCCTCGACAAGGGTCTTTCCGGGGGAGTCCACCTCGCCCCTTTGCTCTCCTGTGTTTCTGTTCTTGGCGTTGCCTCGGTTGTCTTGCGCTTCAGCTTCTCCCTGGCTTCCCTCTTCTGCCCTGCTAGGTGTGGCCGCGGTGCGTGGCTCTGACTGCCTGTGCACAAGTAAAGGGGTCAAAAGGAGAGCCCCTACTTTTGTACACCGACAGGAGCCCCCGGGGTTGGGTTACACATAAGCACGACGCGTTGTTGGGCCAGGCCCAGAACGGTGCGCGGGTAGGTGGGGCGGATTTTTCCGCAGTAACTTTTTCGGCCGCTGCGCTTCCCCACGACCCGCGTTGAACGCGCGACGTGGAGGGTCATGCGTGACGTGCGGGTCATGCGTGCGGCAGTTCCCGCACGCATGCATCACATCGCAGTTAATGGGAAAAGAGGCGGCCCGCGCCTTCCCCGTAAAAAGGAATAACAATGGGCGCTGCTCATTTACCCCCTGCATCTTCTTCAATCTCGAAACCGCCGTCCCCTTCTCCTTCCTTCCCAAGCTTTCGCCTTTGCTCGCCACGCCGTGCCTTCGCTGTCTTCTGTCCCCTGCTCCCTGCAACCGCCATGGCACCCAAGACCAGGAGGGGCAAGGGAGTGGCCAAGGATTCCGGGACGAGCGAGCCGCCGGAGAGCAAGTTGGCGGCACGGCGGACGCAGCTCGCCTACTTCCCCTCGACAGTCAACATGTTTGAGCTCCAGGACTGCTTCAAGCCCCTATGGGAGTGCAAGACTGGGGGGAGACGACAGGGCATCCAGCCACACGTGCCATCCCCGCCAATTGCGCCGAGGCCGCCCCGAATCGGTACCCGTTCTTAGTCGATTACTTTTCTTGCGGCCTTTGCCCCCTTTCTCCGATTTCTTCAACAATATCATGCACACATTAGGCGTCCACCTTCTGGATTTTACTCCAAATGTCGTGGCGTGCATGGCTCTATTTTCCCACCTATGTGAGGGCTTCGCCGGAGTTCTACCCAATACGGCGCTCTTACGCCATTATTTTTACCCCCGCATCCAGAAGGGAGGTGCCATTTCGGGCTGCGTCACCTAGATCCCGGAGGGTGCCCAGAAGGAGAGGTGGGAAGAATGGCGGGGCCGGTGGTGCTGGATTGAGGAGGACGATCCACAAGAGTTCTGCCGGGTCCGCCAGGTGCAGCCGGTCCGCAGGAACGACTGGTGCGATGTCGATGCCCAGGACGACAAGCTCGAGATCGCCACCACCAGGATCCACCGCCTCACCGCTGCCGCCTCACCACAGAGATGATTGGGGCGGATTTCCTCCGCCGCCAATCGCCTCTCTGCACAACAAGGGAGGCCGGCCTGGCTTTTCCACAAACAAGGCAGAGTTTACCCTTTTCGGCCCCAAGGGGTAAAACCCACTTCCTTTGATTTTGAAGTAGGTGTAAAGAGATATTCCCGGCGGGCAAACCCGAACTGTAGGGTTGATTTAATGGCGGCCTTAGGTTAGTTTAATAGAAGGAAGGGCAGGGTTTAATGGGTCGTTAAAGGAAGGTAAAACACCCAACTTGTTAAAAGGAAAGTATGGAGACGGGCAATCTTGAGTCGACTTACCTAATAGCCAGATGTATATGTTGTATCCCTTCCAGACCCAACCCCCCAGGGTTAATGACGAGAGGGCTGGTTTATTGGAGGGGTTCCCCGAAATAAATAATCATCGAAACCTTGCTTCCACCCAAGGGGATTCATCCCGGAGGGAACGGCAATCTTGAATTTTGTATCCAGCCTTCAATGGGGCCAGTAAATAACCGCTTGCCCCATACCCCCAATAGGATTTTAGTAGCCCCTTCCCAAATGGATGGTCCCCCTTTTGGTCTTCCATTTGAGGCGGGCCCTCCCCAATACTAGGTAATAAACCTAAGGTCACCCAAGGATTTTATACACCCCTTTATAAAAGGGGCCGACCATGCCTCTTTTCCACCTTCCTCTTTCCCACCTCAACTAAACCGGACTGCCCAACACCCGATTTTAATTGTCCACCGCCCTCGGCCGGGGTGGCCCTTATTAACGGGGATTTATTTTAGGAGGCGGAATTAGCCCAAAAAACCCCCGTTAGGTATACGCGGCCCAAGGTACCCTCCTCACCCTGGGCTTCCTTGTCACCTTTTAGGGGCCAGCTTTATGGGTTTTTTCCACTCCCGCCTTCCACTCGGTTCTTAAGGTTAGGCCCCTCCACACCCCAACTTTCAAATGGCCAAGACCTTCAAGGCGTGGGGGGCCCCGGATGCGGAGGTGCGTTAAGCGGAATCTGATCCCCATCAGAGGGCTTCCCTTGTCCGGGTAGGCCATTTTCCCACCGCCCCGAGGCCAAATGGTGGCCGTGTTCCGCTCACTCCCCCTGGCCTTGGCCCGAACTTGGGGGGGGTATGTTCCTATAATGGTGATTTTCCAGGATTTGCTCCAACGCCCCTCCAATTGGGTCAATAAGGGCCAGGCCTTCCTTCTTCCCCCAACTCGGATGGCAAAACTTCAGAAAGTAAAATGTCCCGACACCACCGAGGTGCGGGAAGTGCTGTTAATACCCAAGAATCTTGATGCCCATTTGCTAAGTTTTTCCAAAATTCCCGGAATGGCCACCGGGGGGAAACGGCCCTTGAAGGCCGTGGTCCCCCTGGAAGTGCTTGACCGGTCCAATTAGCCCTTGGGACAAAAACGAAGAAACCAATTAGGTTCCAACGGGAATTGTTTCCCAAGGAGGATAGCAAGGAGGTAATTCCCGCGGGAAGGGGCTGCCCAAAACGGGCGGGGCCCCCGGGAAAAAGTAACACCGGGGCCCCCGACGGCACCTCCCGCCTCCCACTCAAGGGCCATACCGACGAAGTTAATTTTTAACAAGGATGCCCCCTAGTCAATCCAGGATTACCCAGTGTAAACCCTTAACGACCCTTTGGGGATTTTCCAATGTAACAAAACCTTCCGTTGGCAGGAAAAGGGGTTCGCCAGGGGAGGGACTGCCGGGCCTTTAAGGCCGCCTGGCCCACTTGGCCCCAGAGGGCTGGAAGGGTCCAATTATGCCCCGGGAGACGGGAGACGAAAGCGAACCCGCCGTTAAACCGGGGAAGTTTCTCCCTAAAGGGGAAGGATTAAAGCCGAAGGGAGGTAAGGGCCTTTTTTGGGGAGGAGAAGGGTGCCCAAAAAGACCCTCGAGACCGGAAGGCCAAACGGGAAAAAATAAACACCCAGTCGCTCCAGGGCCCCCCCCGGGGGCCCCAACTTCAAGGGCAAGCCTTCCAACGAGCGTGGAAAATCCAAGGTAGGCTCCCTTTTAGGGAAAATAACCAGAATTATTTTGTTCGCTGCAACTCTGGGAGGCCCGGGGGGAACTTTCAAAGAAGGAACAAGACAACCCCCTCGCAAGAAGAGGCCAAACGGGTGTCGCCAAGGAGGAAAGTCCAAATGGCGTGGGAAAAATGCCCACGGGAGCCCGGAGCGGTGTTCCCGAGGGGCAAGGAAAGCCACCAGGAAATGCCCCGGGGGTCGCGGGGAACTTCCAAAGCCGAAAACGCGCCGAGGCCCACCGGCCGTTTTTAATAAATGCCCCGTGGGGAGTCTGCTAGGGTTTGGAAAGAACAGCCAGCGCCAAGCTTGAGGTGGGTATAAAGAAGTGGAGAAGCTTTTGGTGAATTAATGCCCCACTTCCCCCCTTAAGGCGGGGCAAACGGATCTTCAATTGTCCGGCGAACGGTTGTGAAGCCAGCTTTGAAGGGCCGGACAAACTGGTGCAGAAATTTTGGGTCGTGGATCGACGCCTGAAGGGCGGCGGAAATCACGAATGGCTCGCTCCTTTTGGAGGATATGGAGGCCAATTATAGCGACCCAGATCCCGGGAGGCCTTTCCGGGCAACTTGGCAGGCAAAAAGGTGCCTGCCTTAAGGCGCAGTTAAGAAGCCTTGTTCATTGTCAACAGAAAAAACGAATTTTGATTAATTTACGATCTTGCTTAAAAAGATTGTGTCCCCCGGCGGCCCAAACTTATTTGACCAAGAATTCGTTACGCCAGGGGTGGGAAAGGGAACTTAACCAGCCGGTTTAAAATCGCCTTCCAGTTCAAAACTTTTGAATTTTTTTCAATCCAAATACGCTGGAAAGTTTGAAACCCGATATTGGTTTTTGCAAAAATTAAGGAGCTTTTGAAAACCCGTTTTAAAAAAAAGTGAAAGTTTTGCCAATTTTCAAAGGTTTGCGGTTAGAAAAAGATGGCTGGCGAAAACCGATCTTCCAATTTGTTTGTTTTTCAATTCTTTGATTTAAAAGTTTTGCGGGAAAGGGCTAAACTTTTTTGGTTTTTGCAAAATTTTGTCGTTGGCCGATGGCAATGGAAAGCGGCAAATGCACAATTTTTCTGCAAGTTTTTAATTTTTATTTAAAACAATTAATAGGCAAATTTATTTTAAACGATTTTAAAAATTTTCAAAAGGCAATATCCGCGGATACTTCAAAAGAAGTTGCCCCTATTAACCATTTAAGAAATTTTGTCGGATGAGGATCCCTTTTTTTTAAAAAGATTTTAAATTTGTTAGTTTTACCGAGCTTTTTTGAAAATTTGAATGGTTCCAAAAGGGCTTTATAATCTTCGGGTTTTCAAACGTGTTTTATCTGCTTTTTGCATTTTTGGTTTTTTTCCGAAGTTTTGAGGTTTACGATGCCCTTCTTGTTGGTTTTTAACAATAATGTTTTTATTCAAAAAAAATTTTGTTTTTTTTTTTGTTAACCAAATTTTTTTTGAAACTTGCAACCATTTTATTTCCAGGTATTATGGGAATGGGGTTTTTTTTCAACTTTAAATTTAAGCCATTTTTTTTAAACCCCTTTTTAAATTGACGATTTTGCCTAATTTTCAAAGGTTCGGGGAAAATGGGGCAAATTAGGGGTGGCGTTTGAAGCGGGGAAAATCGGAACCTTCCAAAAATGTATTGTTTCCTAACAAAAATAATTAAGGGTTTTGAACTTAAATTTTTGCTAAACTTTTGTATTTTTTGCCAAACGAAATGTCGATTACCCAACAAGGGCAATTTAAAAGCAGGCAAATACAACTCGATAGGAATGTCTATACCGGGTTAAAAACTAAATAAATTGTAAAATAATTAAAGTTTTAAAAAGTAAATTCAAAAAAAACCTGAAATAATCCTAAAAGTTTTTCTGAACGCCTTCTACGGCAACATAATTTATTTAAACGGCCATAAATCCCGTTGGCCCCCAAAATGAGAATTGACCAAGGAAGGACCACCATTGAAGGATTGGGGATGGCAAAATACCTTTTGTAAATCTGGGCCCTGGTTTGTAAAACAAAACGTGCACCAACTAGCTGCAAACGAAATAAACCTCGTGGTTTGAAGGGCCATGGCAATTTAACGAAATGAAATGAACCCAAAGGGGATTTTACCCAAAAAAGAAAATGTTGGTCCGAACCAACATTTGAACTGAATTCCAAATGGAATGAACCCCGGGGAGGTCATAGCAGATCCCGGTGCTGAACCCTTACCATTTGAACGGCTTAATTCACGGACCACCGTTAATTGTTACCAGTTTTTAACCTTCGCTGAAACTGGGGTGGCTGTTTCGTTGTTGGAGGAAAAACAAAAAACCGGGGCCCAAAACTAATTAGGGCAGCGGCAATTTAAATGTAAATGTACAAAATGGAAATTATCAAAATTGAATTTGTAACTATCAAACAAAACAATAATTTTAACTTAATAATAGCAGAACTTTTTTTTTTAAATTTGCAAAAGCCTAGCAATGTAAGAATTTTTAACCAAAAGAATTAAGCACTTTCACAAAACAGTTTTTCCATTTTGACAATAATTAGTCCTTGTCAAACACCATCAATTTAAATTTGTCAAGGAGTACAAGTTATGTTTTTCCAAAGAAAAGTTAAAAAGAAAACCTAATATTTACTTTTAATTAAATTTTTCCAGGAAAAAGAAAAAACAATAGAATCCTTCACAGTAAATACTTTAAACGGCAAATAAATTTTCACAAATTTTTTGAAACAAAAACTTAAAAACAGGCGCAAAATTTAAGAACGAGGGCCACCCAGAGATTGGGGTGAAAAACAATCCCACCGATCCATTATTCTGGAAGCCCTTAGGCCTGATAAAAAAGGGCAACGCCGACCATTAGCTGGACGACCACTAACGCTTTCGGGTAACCCAACCTATTGGGAATTTTTGAACCACCTCAATAAAAAAGGGGTTTTCCCTCCCGCAAGTGAAATGAAAAAGGGCACTTTTGGTACTTAGACAACCAACTTTAACTGAAAACAACAAAAAGAAAGGAGATTAACGTGAGGTTGGCAAATTTAACAAACAACTCGCGGAACTGAAAATACAGTGAAAACTAATTAGTTGGACGAAACATCTCTTTTCATTCATTTATGTTATACTGGATCGTACCCATTAGCAAAGCGCTCTAGTAAGTGAAAAAAATGGCAAGAAAGCTTGTTGTCATTTACAAGGTTTGATCTTTTTAGATTTCAAGAACCTTGACTAGTTTCAAACATGCAGTTTCTAAGACCGTCACTAATTCAGCTTAAGTCCACCTTGAGTACTTTTTGTTTGAGTTGATCTCTTGCAGGTCGACTAGTCCGGCGAGGAGAAGCAGTGGGAAGCGTGCCATAGAAAAGCCATGACCTGCTCTGAAAAGTAAGCTCAACAGTCACTATGATCATCCAATCCAATAGTACAACTGAATATTTGTAATCCTTCAATACAGACAGAATGCACACTATCGGCATTCTGGGAACGGGGGTCCCCAGACTTGCCTGCCTGCAGCCTACGGCGTGGCTCAAAGGAGGCCCAGGACGGCCCATCTTCATCAACGCAAGCTCAAGACCTCGCGAGGGGCTGAGACTGCTGGGCGGGCGACGAGGAGCTTCTCGGCACGGCCTCGCCAGTTGGCTCATGAGGAGGCGGAGAGTTCAAGGCAGGGTACCTCGCGAGGTGCCCATGACGCAAGCCATGACGACCAAGGGCGCCAGCCGGGCGCCAGCCGGGCGCCAGCCAAGCAAAGGTCCTCCTTTCCTCTTTGGTGCAAAGGGAGCAAGCGCAGCGAGAGCATCAAGAAAAGGCATCCGCTGGTGCAACAAGACCAAGACCAGCCCAACGGCTAGAAGGAGTCATCATGGAGCCCAAGCAAAGGCCATCACCAGAGCCTTTAGCAAGCGAGGACCAACTTTAGTCAGATAAGTGTACCCGCTGTTCCCTTCAAATGTCCAATTGTTGGCGCCTTTCCCGCCAATATTTGGGAAGAGGCCCAGGCCTTCGCCTATAAATAGGACTAGCCGCCCACAAGGTAGGGGGGACGAAACATTCAGAAAGATAGCAAGAGAACAAGCGAGAGATAGAGAGAGGCGACTAACACCACCTAGCAGTTCATCGCACCCGCCAAGAATGCACTCGAGGCTATTCTTCCTTGTACTGTTCTCATCAGCCCAAGAGGCAATCCACCACACCACAAACTAGAGTAGGGTATTACACCACAACGGTCGCCTCAACTAGTATAAATCTTGTGTCTCTTGTGCAGTTCCGTTAGTAGTTTAGGTCCCTACGATTCGGGCGAGGTGCGTAGACGGTGGAAGGTTGATCTCCGCCGCACCCAAAGTGTTCGAACCTTAAGGGTCTGGCTGAACCCGAACCGACATTTGGCGCGCTGTAGGTGCGCTGAATCTGCTTCGTCGCCAGATTTCCTCGACCACCGCAACCATGTTCGACGCTCGTTAGGCTCTGCTGCCGAGCGCCGAGCCGCCGCGCCCATGTCGCCAGACGGCTTCGGCGGGCGCTTCGCTGCTTCTCACCGCCACAACGCCGCCACTGCCCGGCGGGGAACGGGCGGCAAGCATCGCTTCTGCACTCTCGGCGACTTAGGGGAGGAGCCGCAGCTTCCTCGCCACCCGCCCCTGCCGCCGTTCCTCCGGTCGCCGCGTCTCCCTGGCGACGCGCAGCGCCGCCCAGCCGCCATGTCAAGGCATTCGTCCGCTGGTCGGTGCCGCCCACGCGGCAGGCTCCTCGCCGGACGGAGCCGCCGCCGGGCTGACCTTCGACTCGACCACCCCACCAACTCGGCCGCTTGGTGTGCTCCCGTGCTCGCAGACGCCCACCATATGCCAGGTTGCCGCCACCAGACCTCATCGACGGCGGCGCCGCCTCAACGCATTCTCGGCCGAGGCCTTCAACCTCCTCTCGATACCCAGTGGAGCGGATGCAGCCCAGCTGGCCTTTTTCGGGCGAGGAGGAGGGTCATCCAGCCCTTGGGGCAACCGCTTCCAAAGTGACCTTCCGCACTTACGACAGCTTCGGCACGGAACTGGTCGACTTTGACATTGCCCCCATCGGCCTCCCCCTACAATGCCATCCGTGGCTATCCAGCATTGGCCAAATTCATGGCCGCAACCCACCCGGGTACAACTCATGAAGATGCCCGGAGCAGCGGCGCCCTCACCGCACTGGAGATACCGGCAAGGCCATGAGCGCCGGGCTCGCCTCAAGACGGGCGTCAAGGGCGCAACCCGCCAAGCGAAGCCCTCAAGCCTAAGGGGCTGCGCGAGACCAAGAAGAAGAAGTTGTTCACTCAAGACAAGGCGGAGACCAAGCAGACACTGCCGACATGGACGGGTCCACAAACGCCACCTTCACCATAGGCGCCAACCTCGAGCCCTAACAGAAGAAGCCTGGTCAAGTTCCTCGGCGTAACAAGAAGGTGTTCGCCGGGAGCCCGATCAGTCAAGGGGATCCCATGGGGCGAATCAACACTACCTCAACGTGCCCCAACGTAAGGCCCCGTGGAAGAAGAAGGCGAGAAGGCAGTCCATCGAAAAGCAGGCCTTCATCGCCCAAGAGACCCGCAAGCTAGAAGCCGAGGGGTTATTCGCGAGGTCCGACACTCATTGGCTGGCCAACCCCTGTGGTGGTGCCAAAGAAGGGAGGAAAGGAGCGCATGTGTGTCGACTTCACCAACCTCAACAAAGCATGCCCGCAGGATCCGCTCCGCCTCCCTCGTGATCGACTCAGATCATCGATTCCACCGCCGAGTGTGACCTGTTATGCTTCTTGGACGCCTTTTCCGAGTACCATCGATCAAGATGGCGGTGGAAGATGTGGAAAAGACGGCCTCTTAAACCCGTGTGGAGTGTATCGCTATACATGCATGCTATCTGGCTGCGAACGCGGGGCAATCTTCCAGGGGCTCATGCACATCACCTGTGGCCCGCAGCTCGGGAAGAATGTGGAGGCTTACGCCGACGACATCGTGGTGAAGTCTCGCGAGGCCAAGACCTTGATACAAGACCTGGAAGAAACCTTCATGAGCTCAACGCAGTGAGCCTGCGGCTCAACCCGAGAAGTGTGTGTTTGAGTTCCTCGCAAACTCCTGGGTTTCTCGTGTCCCACCGAGGCATCGAGGCCAACCTGTAAAAGGTCAAGGCAGTTGAATACATGAGCCTCGCCAAAGAACCTCGTGGAAATGCGTAGCTCACGGGCGCAGAATAGCGCTGGGCTGTTTCATCTCCCGATTGGGGAGCGGCACCGCCTTTCTTCCAATTGATGAAGAAAAAGGGCCCTTCAATGGACTGAACAGCCGACAAAGCTGCTCCAAGACCTCAAGAGGTACCCGACCAGCCCTCCAGTTGATGGTGTCCTCAAGACTCGGGGAGCCCTTGGTACTCTACCTTGCCGCCACTCCCTACTCGCTAGCGCAGCTCGTGGCGTTAGGGAGGAGCGCCAAGCCAAGACCACGGCGCCACCCAAGCTAAGGCAAGACCAAATTAGAAGGAACTAGCGTAAGCCAAGACCGCAATGGAAGAAGATCACCGTCGCAGCAGAGCGCACTCAAGGGCGTGAGAGGCCCCCATCCAAGCACCCAGCTTCCGGAGGCGCCCGCCGGGAGGCACCACAGCTCCGAAGACGCTACCAGCACCGACGCCGCTAACTCGCCGAGCACCCGTGTACTTCACAAGACTGCGGTTACAGATGCGAGGGCACGGTATCCCATGCCGCAGGCTCCTCCTCGCTGTTGGTGGCTTCGCAAGCTGCGGCACTACTTCTGTGGTCATCCAATCAAGGTTGTCTTGGCATACCCCTTGGAGAGGGTGCTCAGAGCCCCAACTCGGCCGGAAGGGTCGCTGAGTGGAACATTGAGCTGCAAGCATTCCAGCTCGAGTTCAAGACAACCAGAGTCATCAAGGGTTCCACTACCGCAGATTTCGTGGTCGAATGGACAGAAGGTTACTGGCCTCGTGGCCGGGCGAGGATCGGTCCCTCCCCTGTGAAGCGGTTACCAGAGGGTTGGGTCATGTACTTCGACGGAGAGTTCTCCTGCATAGGCGCCTGGGCTGGGGCAGTGCTCATATCTCCCGCCAGACAAACTCTACTATGCCGTGCAGCTCTGCTTCCAAAGATGGCGAGAAGGTCTCCAACAATATAGCGTAAGACGAGGGCCGATAGCGGGTCTCAAGGCTGCCGCTGCCCTGGGGTGTAGCGCCACCATCAAGGGCGATTCGCAGCTCCTCGCCAATTTCTCCAACAAGGTGTACGAGCCAAGAGATGAACACATGGAGGCCTACCATGGAGGTCCGCAGGATGGAGAAACAGTTCTGGGGTTGAGCTGCAGCACGTGCCCCGCGACACCAATCAAGAGGCCGACGACATCGCCAAACGAGCCTCCAGGAGGTTACCCCAGGAGCCGGGCGTCTTTGAGGAACGGCTCTTCAAGCCTCAGCCCGCCAAGCTGCTATCAAGCACAAGACAGCTCGGAGGAGCTCCTCACCACCTGCCTCGGGAGCCCCAAATTATGGCCCGCCTCAGAGCACGCCTGCCCTAACGATGGAATCTCAAGAGGAGTGCTGGATCACGGAGCTCAAGAGTTACTTAACGCGTGGGACTTTTCCGGAGAAGGAGGAGGAGGCAGAGCATGTGGCGTGGCAAGCCACGAGATACAACATCATGGATGGAGAGCTCTACCGGAAACGACCGAACGATGTATCCCTGCGCTGCATCACCAGGGAACAGGGGAAGGAACTGCTGGCAGATATACATGGCGGAGATTGTGGGCACCATTCGCCGCCACGGACCTTCGCCGGTAAGTATGCTCCGCAGCGTTTTATTGGCCCACCGCGCCAATGATGCTATCGAACTCATTAAGGCTTATGCGAGGCTTGCCAATTCCATGCCAAGCAGATCCACCAGCCGCCAGGAGGTCCGCAAACCACCCCCTCACTTGGCCATTCGCGTCCTGGGGCTGGACATTCGGCCCTTTTCCTCGGTGCTAGGGGGCTATCGCCACTTACGCCGCTGCGGACAAATTCACCAGGGGCCAAAGTCGAGGCCGCTCGCGCCATCCCCGCTGGTTCTACAGTCAAGTTCATCAAGGGCATCGTGAGCCGGTTCGAGTGCCGAACCGCATCATCACCGACAACGGTTCGCAGTTCACCAAGAATCTTTTAAAACGCATCGCGCTAACCTTGGGACGCAGATATGCTACGCTTTGTGGCGCACCTCGCAGCAACGGCCAGCCGAGCGGCTAACGCAGAGGTCCCGAGAGGCCTCAAGACCGTGACGCTCAAGAAGAAACCGAGGCCCGCGGCGGGGCTGGTATGATGAGCTTCCGTCCGTTGTGGTCCATCCGCACAACCGCAACCAAGCCAACCGGGAGACCCCTTCTTCCTGGTCTACGGAGCCGGGCGTCCTCCTCACGAGGTCAAGCTGCCGATCCACGCTGGTCCCGGCGCTCGATGAAACGCTGCAGGACGCCATGGGGACGCACCTCGCCGGGGAGGAGCGCCGTCGAGAAGTCACACGCGAGCGGCAAGGTACCAGCAGGCACTCCAGCGATACCTCCGCCGCAACATCTGCCCCTGTAATCCTCGAGGTAGGGGACCTCGTGTTCACCGGTCCTCTCCAGGAGGGACTGCATAAGCTCTCTCCCATGTGGGAGGGCCTGCTCAAGGTTTTTCATGTTTCCGTGCCTGGCTCCGCGCTTGAGACTCAAGAGGGAGTACCTATACGGAACGCTGGAACATCCAGCACCTCCGGAGGTTTTACCCCTAAAAAGGCCCAAAGGTTCGTGAAGAAGGCGAATGCCCGTGAAGCTCATTCTTTTGGAAAAGGCCCAAGGTTCGTGAAGAAGGCTAATGCCTGTGAAGCTCAATCTTTTGGAAAAGGCCCCTGCTCGTGAAGAAGGCGAATGCCTGTGAAGCTCATTCTTTTTGGAAAAGGCCTAGTGCCTGTGAAGAAGGCGAATGCCTGTGAAGTTCATTCTTTTTGGAAAAGGCCCAGTGCCTGTGAAGCTCATTCTTTTTGGAAAAGGCCCAGAGCCTGTGAAGAAGGCGAACGCCTGTGAAGCTGTCGCGCTCTGGAAAGGGCCCGGAACCCGTGAAGAGGGCCAACGCCCGTGAAGCTTGCTTCCCGGAAGAAAGGCCCGTAGCATGTAAAGAGGGCCAACGCCCGTGAAGCTTGCTTCCCAGGAGAAAGGCCCGGAGCATGTGAAGAAGGCCAACGCATGTGAAGCTCGCCGCCCGTGACACTCTCATGTAATAATGAGTTGGGGCTGTACACGCCCCGGAGTCTCAGGAGTGCCGGCCTCAGGCCCTGGGGCTCCCTCCCACGCCCAGTGGCAGTACTTAGCTCCACGCTGGTGAGAAGATGTCGAAGACTAGACTAGGTGCCGGACACGGCTTTTTCATTTGCTTTCTGCAGTTGACTAGTTATTCCCATTTGGAGTTTTTATCGAAACTACTGCCCCTTTTTGGTCCGTGGTTCTTCGATCTTTTTCGCCTCCTGCCTCGATTTTTTGCTGGGACTCGTGAGGCGTAAGCCTCGGAGCCCCCGCGAGCGCTCCTGCCCCTATCGCCAAGTTTTCACGGCCCTAGTCCACACTGGAGAACCCTCCGACCATGCCTCACGGGCAAGACAACGCGAACACGGGCTCTGATCGGTCGCCTCATGCCACGGCCAGGGTTCACTTATGAATGGGCGACGGCAGAAGAGAACAGTACCAGGATAACAAAAGCAAGATAATAATTAACGGCGCATCCTAAACGCGTCACCACGGGCCACACATTGTTGCCTTTTTGCGCAGGAGAAAAGAAAGGAAAGGATGTAAGCAGGTGAAGCACGCCTGCGCCGCTCTCTTGAAGGCTCGAGCCGCCCGAGCTCAGCGGACTCTCTCGCTTCACCGGGCATGGCGGCAGCGACCTGCTGCCACCCCAAGGCAGGCGCGGTGGCGTGGGGCTGCCGCTGTTGGAAGAATCAGATCCAAGAAGAGCTGGTGAAGCGTGACGAGTCGTGGCATCCCCAGCTACCGGCGCTGCCCTTCCACCCACGCCGGGCTGAGTCCTCGGCCGGTCGCCGCCTTCGTGGCAGCACCCCATGCGGAGACCGTTTTCCCCAACACCCTCACGAGAGGGTGGCGCCGCGGTCAGCATTTGAAGTGCAGGGAGCACCGCGGCGAAGACCACGCACACAGAGAACGCTCTGCCACCGCTGGTCAGAACAGTTCCTCGCAGCAGAGACCTCCAGAGAAGCCCACGGCCCGGCTGCAGCAGCTATCCGCCTAGAGCCAGAGGCCACTCAGTGGCGCCATCTGGAGCTCACCCAGGAGGAAGCACTGAGCTGAAGCCGGACGCCGACGGCCCTCCGCCTCACCATGAACTCCGCAGCCAAAGAGCATGGAGGCGCGGCCTCGGGGACGCGCGCGGGGCACACCTCCGACCATGGCCAGCCGCCGCCACGCTGAGAGCCTCCCCACGACTGCTGGGACCGCCAGGAGGCCGGGATGCTTGCGAGGGCGACTCGACCACGCTTAGGCGGAGGAGAGGAAGACTGACCGACGCCCTTCCCTTCTCTCGCGGCCGAGAACTTCCTTGGTGGAGACATGGAGAAGAAGGAGAGACAAGAAAGGATAGACTGAAGGGCGCTAAGGCCGCTCAGCATTTATAACCCGCGAAGGCCAACTGGTCGCCTCCACGATCACCGTAATCATGACCAACTCGCATCCAGGACTTGTCGAATCCGGGTGGTTACCGAGGCATCATGGGGAAGCAAAGCGCGACACGCCCAATCAACCGCCACGCTGTCGCCTAAGGCCGCAGGCTGTTAGGGCCCGCGACGCTCGCACTTGCCCGCTCGCCTCCGCCGCCGCCAAGTTCGGGCGCCGCCAGGCCTGGGCTATTGCCGGCGCTTCCGGGAACGGGGTCCCCAGACATGCCTGCCACGACCCGCGGCGTGGCTCAAAGGAGGCCCAGACGCCCATCTTCATCAACGCAAGCTCAAGACCTCGCGAGGGGCCAAGCCTCATGGGGCGGGCGACGAGGAGCTTCTCGTGCACGGCCTCGCCAGCTTGGCTCATGAGGAGGCGGAGAGTTCAAGGCAGGGTACTCGCGAGGTGCCCATGACGCAAGCCATGACGCACCAAGGGCGCCACCGGCGCCAGCCCGCGCAGTGTCCTCCTTTCCTCTTTGGTGCAAAGGGAGCAAGCACAAGCGAGAGCATCAAGCAAAGGCATCCGTTTTGGTGCAACAAGACCAAGACCAGCCCAACGGCTGGAAGGGAGTCATCGTGGAGCCCAAGCAGGCGTCATCAACAGAGCCTTTGGCAGGCGAGGACCAACTTTAGTCAGGATAAGTGTACCCGTTGTTCCCCTTCAAAATGGCCAATTGTTGGCGCCCTTCCCGCTCAATATTTGGGAAGAGGCCCAGGGCCTTCGCCTATAAATAGGACTAGCCGCCCACAAGGTAGGGGGGACGAAACATTCAGAAAGATAGCAAGAGAACAAGCGAGAGATAGAGAGAGGCGACTAAACACCACCTAGCAGTTCATCAGACTCCAAGAATGCACTCATGAGGCTGTTCTTCCTTGTACTGTTCCTCATCAGCCCAAGAGGCAATCCACCACACCACAAACTAGAGTAGGGTATTACACCACAATGGTGGCCCGAACTATTATAAATCTTGTGTCTCTTGTGAAGTTCCGTTAGTAGTTTAGGTCCCTGCGATTTGGTGAGGTGTGAGACGGTGGAAGGTTGGATCTCCGCGCGCACCCCAGTGTTCGAACCTTAAGTGTCTGCCGGAACCCGAAATCCGACACGCACACTTATGTTCACAGAGCCAACCTATTTAAGTTCAAAGAATAAATGTTTTTAAGAATAAAGACCAAATGTGTTTAGGTTCAGAGAACAAAACAATCTTCAGTGTGATTTTTTGTGTACGCATAATCGCAGAAGCAACATAGTTGTACTGAATCTCTAAGAATTCTAAAACTTCCAAAAAAAAGTGCAGGCGGAGGTTATGTTGCTGCTAGTTAGTAAAATCAATGGCGAGGATGGACACAGGACAAGCACCATACCGGGATGGCGACGAGGAAGCTATCGACCTAAACATCTCCTTTCCTTCTCTATACAAGGTCTTTGAACCTCGTACATGGGCGGGGTTGTACTGCACGCGAGGCGGCGGGGGTTGGCGGCTCTGCGTAGTCTGGAGCAAGCATGGAGCAGGGAGGAGGCGCTCACCATGGCTAGGAGAAGTCAGGAGGAAGAAGAGTGGGCGGCGTCACGATGGGGCAGGTGGAGAACTGGGGGTTGCGGCGCTGCGGATGGGGGATGGGGTGCGACCCAGGGGGCATGAGATGGCGGGGGAGAGGCGGCAGCCGCTACCATGGGAGAAGGTGGAGCACGGGGTGGCGGCTGGAGCGGGGGAAGGTGGGGCGCTGGGCGCCGGCCTGAACCAGGGGACAAGGTCGGGCGCGGGACGACGGACAGAGCTAGGGAGAAGGTGAGGCGCGGGGAGGCGGTGGGGCGGGTCACCGATGATGGCGATGGGTGTGGCCATGAAGGCTATTGTGGGGAGGTTTCTGCGGTGATGGGAGGTTGGCCGGCGGCGCGCTGGAAGCAGGGGGGCGGTGCTCTGGTGGGAGCAGCGGGGAGGCAAGCCGGTGGCACAGTGGAAGCAGCGGGGAGGTGGAAGCAGGGGGCGGCGCTCCGCTGGGAGCATGAGGGAGGCGGGCCGGTGGCGCAGTGGAAGCAGAGGGGCGGCGCCGGCGGCGGGTAGAAGCAGGGGCAGAGTCAACAGTGCATGGCTGCAGGGAGGCAGGGGTCGGTGTTGATTTGTGTGAGCAGCTAATCTCACTGATTGTATTACTATCTCTATCAGATACAACTTCTTTGTTCAGATTCAGTTACAACTTGGGAAGGAGGAAAGAAGGGGAAAGTAGATGCCGTGTCGTGCCTTTCCTTGTCCTTGATCCAAGCCCGGATGCTGAAGAAATGGATTGCGCTTGCTTAAGTAGATGTGATCCACTCGGGGCCCACGCAGCGTCGGTTCGGCTGTACGATCCTACGTGGGCGACTTGGGACGCAGTCGTCTCCCTGCGACGTCACTCAATCTGAGGTGGCAGCCGTGGCAGCTGATTTGGCTGCCACAACAGCGTTTCTGCTGTCAGTAGTGCCTGGGTCGCTGACATCCCCTCCCCCTTGAGAGACGGCTTTCCCCCAAGCCGGCAGATTGACAAAACGCCCTTCGGGCTGGGCTGCCTTCCCTGTGGCATCAAGAACCGCTGGATTAGACCAGCGAACCAAAATCTGTTCGCGGCGGCCTGTGGGTGTGAGCTTCCAGCGAGAGTTGAGGATCTTGACTGGTCGCAGAACATGCTCTGAAGGTTCAGGAAGATGCGCCAATGCCACTATGCCCTGGCTGAGTGCTGGATGGAGTTGGGAGACATGAAAAACATCATGTACCTTGGATCCTTCCGGTAATTGGACCTTATAGGCCACTGGGTTGATCGCCTGAATGATTGTGAAAGGGCCAAAGAATTTGAAAGCTAACTTGTGATTGGCGCGCCTCTCGACTGAAGTTTGAACGTATGGTTGTAACTTGACAAAGACAGAGTCTCCCACTTGAAAAGTCTGTTCCGTCCGCTTCTTGTCTGCTTGAATCTTCATAGTGTTGCGAGCTCTGCTGAGATGTTGTTTGAGCAGTTGTTGCATGAGCTTGCGCTCCTCGAGCCAATCTTTGAGAGCTGGTATTTTGCAAGTGGATGTTGCCTCGATGCCCCAATTCCTCGGCTCGTGACCATACAGTGCAACAAATGGTAATGTCTTCAGCGCCGAGTGATAGCTTGAATTGTACCAGAATTCCGCTAAGGCGAGGTACTGACTCCACTTGCCTGGACAGGCATGTGTGAAACATCGTAGAAAAACCTCCAAGCACTGGTTGACGCGTTCAGTCTGACCATCCGTCTGGGGGTGATACAGCGTGCTCATATTGAGTTCAGTACCTATAACATGGAACAGCTCGCGCCAAGACTTGCTGGTGAAGACTGGGTCCCGATCGGAGATGATAGCTGCTGGTAGGCCATGCAGTTTATAGACATTTTCCAGGTAGGAATGAGCAACCTTTGCGGCTGTAAAGGGGTGAGTCAGAGGTAGGAAATGGGCATATCTAGTGAATTTGTCAACCACCACGAGGATGCAATTGAACTTATTGGATTGTGGCAGACCGTCAATGAAATCCATCGTGACCACTTGCCATGCTCCTTCTGGTAATGGGATCGGCTCAAGCAACCCTGGATATTTCACCCTTTCCGGCTTATCCTGTTGACATATATTACAAGCTTGAACGTATTGACGGACCTGATCTTTCATCTTTGGCCACGCAAAGAGATGGCGCAGGCGTCTGTAGGTGACCGGAAACCCGGAGTGCCCCCCAACTGAGCTGTCATGAAACGCTGTCAACAAGCGCTGCTGTAATTCAGGGGCGCCTCCCAACCAGTCTGTTTCTGAAATAAAGAAGGCCGTTGGAAACTGAGGATCGTTGCTTAGTGTCCCGTCCAGCAGCCAGTTGAGCCAAGATCTTTTGCACTTGCCTATTGCTAGCGTAACTGGCAGCAATGTCATCCACCCAAGCGGGCTTGCATACAGAGATCGCTGATAGGCTTGCGGCATTGTGCAACCGCCGTGACAGAGCATCTGCAGCTCCATTAGCTGTCCGTTGGAGGTAGCTGATTTTGTACCTCAGTCCAAGTAGTTTAGTGAATGCTTTTTGCTGCCAGGGAGTGGAGAGACGCTGATCATCTAAATGTTACAAACTCCTGTGATCTGTGCGAATGAGAAATTCACCTGTCTGCAGATACGGTCTCCACTGTTCAACAGCCATCAAAATTGCTAAGCACTCCTTCTCATAAGTTGATAGGCCATGGTTTTTAGGACCTAGTTGTTTGCTCATATACGCGATCGGATGGCCTCCTTGATGAAGTATCGCTCCTACTCCATAGTCACAAAGCGCTCAGGTCAATGGTGAAGGTTTTGTTGAAACTGCAACTCGAGGGACGGTTGTAACCAGCTTTTCTCGCAGAGCTTAAAAGTTGTGTCTGCCTCTTTGGTCCACACAAATGGATGATTCTTCTTGAGCAAATTGAACAACGGACGAGCGATGATGCCAAAGTGCTTGACGAATTTCCGGTAATAGCCAGCCAAACCCAGGAAGCTGCGCACCTCTTTACCAGATTGAGGAACAGGCCACTGCTCGATGGTCCTCACTTTGCTGGGATCTGTTGCAACCCCCTCTCCCGAGATGACGTGACCCAAATAAGCGATCTGTCGCTGACCAAAAGAGCATTTGGACTGTTTAACACGCCAATGATCCTTCTTCAGAAGCTGCAAAACCTGACGCAGATGGCCAACATGGTCGGACAATGTCTTGCTGAAGACGAGAATGTCGTCGAAGAAAACCACCACACAGACTCGGATTACCGGTTTCAGAGTGGTACTCACGGCGCCCACAAATGTGGGTGGACCACCTGCAAGGCCAAAAGACAGTACTCTAAACTCCCAATGTCCTGTATGTGTTTGAAACGCGGTCTTGTACTCCTGCCCCTCTGCTAGGCAAATCTGGTGATAGCCCGCACGCAAATCAAGCTTGGAGAACCATTGAGCGCCTGCTAATTCATCCAGTAGTTCATCAATCACCGGCACTGGATACTTTCTGACCACTGTCATGGAATTCAGACGGCGATAATCAATGCATAATCGTCATGTCCCGTCCTTTTTCTTGACGAGTAAAGCTGGGGAAGAAAACGGGCTAGTGCTCTTCTGAATTAATCCAGCATCCAGCAGCTCTTTAACCTGGCGCTCAATCTCATCCTTGAGTTCTGGTTTGTATCTGTAGGGTTGCAAGTTGACTGGTTGAGCCCCCTCGATGAGAGGTATGCAATGGTCACATGCTCGTCGCGATGGCAGGGAAGTAGGAGCCTCAAAAACTTCAGTGTATTGTTCCAAAACTCTCAAGATGTCTTGTGGTATTGGAGTGTCAGGCAGCCCTTCTTCAGATAGTGTAGACAACTGAACCACATAAGCCACCGATCCTTGTTTACATGACTTCGGCAATTCTTCCATGGATATAGCAGAACACTGTTGCTGAGATGCAGAAATTGCTTTAATTTCCACCTGGCCAGTAGTAGTGGTTACTGACAGATGTTGCGCCTCCCAGTCAATACACATTGGACTGTGCTGCCTTAACCAATCCATGCCAAGTATTGCATCATAAGCTCCCAACTGAATGATCTTAAAATCAGTGCAAAATTCATGTCCTTGTGTGACCCACGAATAGTTAGGAATGAACTTCTGGCATATAAGTGTGTTACCATCTGCTACCTTTACATTGCAGGGCTTGACAAGGTTTGTTTGCCCTTGCATCTTTGCGGCGAGACGGGTGTCCACAAAGGAAGCTGAACTCCCTGAATCCACCAACAACAAGACCTCCTGATTCTGCAGCCATGCCTGAAGCTGCAAAACTCCGGGGTCGTCAGAGCCATCAATGGCCTGACGGGACAAAGTACACAGATTGTCTTCGTCGAACTGAACTTGATCTGCTTGCTCCGATTCATGGTTGTCCTCGGAAGGGAACATATCCAAAAGTTCTTCGACGACATGCATTTGGACAGTCGTGGGCAGGTGTGATCCTTGCCCCAACGCTCTCCACATTTGAAACAGAGGCCTCTCGCTCGTCTGAAAGCGCAAGGTGTTGATCTTGCTGCTGTCGAGTTGTCAGGCGGCTTCGCGTTAACGACGATCGCCATCACCGCGAGTAGAAGGTGGCCGATCAAGAACGATGGCACGGAATGGTGCTTGATGCGTATGAGGGAGGCAAAGGTGTACTTGAATTGACCTTCCTTGAGTTCGAACATTGCTCGCCATCTCGCCACTTCTCTTGAAGTAAGGCGAGCGAACATGCAGTGTCCAGGTCCTGCGGCCTCTGAATGAGAACCACGGCTCGCAAGTCCGATTGGAACCCCTCGACGAAACGTGTCAGGAAGAACAAAGGATGAGTCAGTTCTGAATATGAAATCAAATGATGCATCAATGTTTCAAAACGCTCAATGTAATCAGCTACAGATGAGGTCTGCTTGATCGCATAGACTTGACGGATCAATAGTTGATGCTTGTCCCGACCAAAACGAGTGCAGAGCATTTCAGTAAAGGACTCCCAGCCCATGCCTGTAAGTTTACGCTGGACCGATTGCAACCAAATTGCTGCGGCACCAAAGAAATTAAGGATGGCCATCGGAACCCAGTACGAATCGTGTACTGCAAACATCTGAAAATATTGTTCTGCCAGCGTGCGCCACAACTGTGGTTTGTCTCCAGAGAAATTTGGGAACCCTATCGCAGGGGGTGAATGGCCCATGGCTGACAGAACAGGTGCCGAAAGAGGGACTGGACGGTGACCATACCCATGACCGGAGGAGCCGGCGGCGACTCGAGAGCCACCGACGGGGATCCTCCGGGGAAGTGCTGCACGCCGTGGCCGAACGGCCCGTGGGAGGTGCTCGGCGCCAAGGAGGGAGGTGGCTGCACGGGCGTCCCACCAGAGGCTGCCGCCGCTGAAGTAGATGCGGACTGCAGAGCGGCGACGAGACCTCCAACTTGGCGAACGGGCTCGAGTTCCGGCCGCCACGCGGCAAGCGCATCGATGCGCTCTGTCTGCGCGTCCAACGCCTTGAGGAGATGCTCGGAGCGCGTGGTGGCGTTGTGTTCCATCCGCTCCAGGAGGGTGCGGAGCTCGGGATCCATGGCGTTGACGAACGCCCTTTGGCGCTGCGTTTCCAGAGTGGCCAACGAAGCGGTGGTTGTGGCGGCGTGGCGGCAACGGCGGTGGCGGGGGAAGGGTGTTAGGGCTCTGATACCAGATGTTAGCGTCCAACTCGATCTAGCCCACACTCTACTTACGTTCTGGATGTTTAGGCGCACATGGGCCAACATTCAGCGGAGAGCCCACTCCATCCCAAAAGCTGGACTGATAGGAGGAAGGAAACTCTCCCTTATAAGTTGGTCATGGCCTCCTCCCGTAAGCGAGGTGGGACTAAACCGAGCCAGCCTCACCGCCCACAAAGAGCCCTAACATCCCATCCCCGAGAAGCCCCTCAGAAGGCATGGCGATGCTGGCTCTGATACCACGATGTGAGCAGCTAATCTCACCGACTGTATTACTATCTCTATCAGATACAATTGCTTTGTTCAGATTCAGTTACAACTTGGGAAGGAGGAAATAAGGGGAAAGTAGATGACGTGTCGTGCCTTGCCTTGTCCTTGATCCAAGCCCGGATGCAGAAGAAACGGATTGCGCTTGCTTAAGTAGAGGTAATCCACTCGGGGCCCACGTAGTGTCGGTTCGGCTGTGCGATCCTACGTGGGCGACTTGGGACGCGATCGTCTCCCTGCGACGTCACTCGATCCGAGGTGGCAGCCGTGGCAGCTGATTTGGCTGCCACGGCAGTGTTTCTGCTGTCAGTAGTGCCTGGGTTGCTCACAATTTGCCAGCGAGGAAGGAGATGGCGGAGGTGGATCCGCCGGCGGCCAGTCATGGCGCCAGGCTCTCACTCGGCTGACGCTGTCGCCACTCGCATGGCTACTGCCTCCCAAGGAGGTGGGTAGGTTCTGTGGGGGGAGTTTCTCTGATCGCACCCTTATAGGAACGTGGGGTAACATAATAATATTCTGTTACTAGTAACAGAATATTCCAGCCTATATATATATATATATATATATATATATATATATATATATATATATATATATATATATATATATATATATATATATATATATAGGATTGACTATTCGTCACCGTGGGTGAGGAATAGTTATTCTTCACCCTCTATTTTACCATCAATGCATCGTAGTTTTACGTTACGTAAGTTTTGTCTTATTTCCGATGTAAAAAGAGACTGTAAGAAAATATATAATCGTCGTAAAAATATTTTATGTTATGTAAAATTACAAACGTAGAAACATAGTGTAACATAAACATAAACTATAAATTTTCTTGTCTTATGACCTATATTTTTATTTTCTTATGCAAAATTTTACGTAGTGAATCAATAGGAATGTAACTATTTGAATTCCAAACATAATTTAATTATGAAACGATTGTAAGATTACCTCGGGTGAAGAATAACTTATTCTACACCCTAGATGATGAATAGCATCACTATATATATATATATATATATGTATATATATATATATGTATATATATATAGGAAAATCCATCCTACCACCGGGGTAGTTACCCCACATGTCTCATATACTATCGTATGGTAGTATATATCCTACTTTATCATTTTAAGTATGTTCATATACTATATATAAGATACTCCAAAGTGAGTTGCATGAAAAAAATCAAGTTGGCACATGGTTTTATTATATTTGTGAAATACGTATATATTTGTACATAAAAGAGAGCATACTCAAAATATGATACATACTACAAAAAATAGTATATATACTACCTAAACATTCTTATATACTACATAGTACGCGTACATACTCTCCGATTTGATAGATACTACATACTACATATAAAACTCAAGTTGTGGTAACTACCACTGGTGGTAGATAAAATTTGTCCTATATAGGGAAAATGTAATCCGAAAGTTAGCCGTTGTTGGCTTCAGCCCCCACGCAGACAATGCGGGGGTGTTCGCGAATATGCTAAATCACACTTGATCCAACGTCTTGGTCCATTAAGGAGGTGAGCGCACGTCGAACTAGGCAACCGGACTATATAGTTGTAACACTTCCGCTTATCCATGGGAGTCTAACGTTGGGGCTACTATGTAGCCCCTGGTACCTTCGCGTGCATCCGTACACGGGCGCGTGTGTACATGACCGGGAAACGGTCCTTCGTTAATGCAGAGGGATCCTAAAGATTCCGATAAGTCTTCGAGTGGTTGAACAGTCTCTCGATGTATCATGACAGTCAGTTTTCGGCTTTCTCTACTGAGGTGCTCGTCCGGAATAACTAGGGCACAATCGCAGTAGTTCTCCTTTGGCCACCTTAGCCGATAATAATGGAGCGTAAGGCGGCAAACCCAGGAGCCGGGCAAACCCAACATTTGACCAAAGACATGATTTGGAGCTGCTGCATATAAGGCCAAACTTCGTGGCCAACACTCCCAAGGTATTCGGACTTTATAATGCATTTAAGGGCTCAAGAATGCCCATTCATTATAAACCCTGTGTTTCTAGGTACGTTCGTTAATCTGTCGTGGCGAAATGCCAATAACGGCAGTATCCTCTGTGGTTATGGAACCCATGGGATGGTTAAACAACAAGAGGCAATAGAAAAGGTTTACACAGATGCTTAATCTAAAAAGAAACCTGTTGAACGGGGCCCTGCTGCACCTCTGCGCCTTTCTCTCCGTTGTGCCGTATCCTGGAAGGGTATCGCGCGAATGTTGTCTGTGAAAAAAGAAAACTCGTAGGAGAGTACAACGTAAGTATGCGATGGATAGTAAAAATGTAAGATGTTGGCCTGCCAATAAGGTTGAGCCAAGTGTGGGGCTGTATTAAATATGTATAGCCCTTGGTGTCCACTATGGGATTACATATACGGTGCCCTGATTAAATTTTATCCGAGTGACCGGACATGTCTAACCGTGTCTGTGGTCTTAATGACCAGTCATGTTTTCTGATATGGGAGGCCGCTTATAGTCCGGCCGCTAGGGCCGTCGCGAGTTCCTCTAGGCGTGAAGAGCGCTCTATGATTCCTCTAACAGTGATGACGCCACGTGGACCGGGCATCTTGAGTGTAAGCTAGCCATAGTGTGGCAATGTGTTGAAGCGGGCGAAGGTCGTTCTTCTGAGCAATGCATGATAGTTGCTTTGGAAGGGTGCGATGATGAAGAGTAGCTCTTCGCTTCTAGAGTTGCCTGGAGAGCCGAATGTTACCTGCAGTATGACGGAGCCCCTGATGTGGGCTTCAACGCCTGGTATCACCCCTTCAAAAGTGGTGTTGCTTTGGTTAATTCTGGATGGGTCTATCCCCATCCTGCGGACAGTGTCCTCATATATTAAATTGAGACTGCTGCCGCCGTCCATAAGGATGTGGGTGAGATGGTATCTGTTGATTATTGGGTCAAGCACCAAGGCCTTTGATCCTCCGCACCAAATACTAGTTCGACCGTCCCAGTGATCGAAGGTGATCGGATAAGACGTCCAGTGGTTAGGTGTGAGTACGATGGGCTCTATATCGAGCGCGTCTCTATGCGCGCGTTCATGCCTTCTCATGGATGTGTGAGTCGCGTGGATCATGTTCACTGTTTTAACCTCTGGCGGGAATTTTTTCTGTCCCCCCGTGTTCGGCTGGCGAGGTTCATCCTCGTCTTCACTTGGTGTTTCCCTTCCCTTGTGTTCGGCATTTAATTTGCCAGCCTGCTTGAATACCCAGCACTCTCTGTGCGTGTGGTTTGCAGGTTTGTCAGGGGTGCCATGAATTTGGCATAGTCTGTCTAGGACTCTATTCAGACCGGACGGTCCCTCTTTACTGCCTTTAAATGGCTTCTTTTGCTTATCAGGTCGAGAGCCCCTAAATCCGGCATGAACTGTTGTGTTATCCGGGCTCTCTTCCTTGTTTTGGCGTTTGTGTTTATTACGTCGTGGCTTCCCATTGCCATCCCTTATTTCGGATGTGTTGGGGTCGCTGGTGCCTTTACGGGCTAGCCAGCTATCCTCACCCGCGCAAAAGCGGGTCATGAGGCTCATTAATGCTGCCATTGTCCTCGGCTTTTCTTGGCCGAGGTGTCTGGCGAGCCACTCGTCACGGATGCTGTGTTTGAATGCCACTAAAGCTTCGGCGTCCGAACAATCGACAATTTGGTTTTTCTTAGTGAGGAATTTGTTCCAAAGTTTGCGGGCGGACTCTCCTGGTTGTTGGATTATGTGACTTAAATCGTCAGCATCCGGAGGCCGGACATAGGTCCCTTGAAAATTGGACCTGAAAGCTTCCTCGAGTTCCTCCCAACTCCCAATTGAATTTTCGGGAGGCTTTTCAACCAGTGTCGGGCTGGTCCCTTCAGTTTGAGGGGAAGGTATTTGATGGCGTGGAGGTCATCCCCACGAGCCATATGTATATGCAGGATAAAATGCTCAATCCAGACACTGGTCCATCTGTTCCGTCAGATGCCTCTATGTTCACAGGTTTAAAGCCCTGTGGAAATTCATGGTCCAGTACTTCTTTGGTAAAGCACAGGGGGTGAGCAGCCCCTCTGTATCTGGACGTGTTGTGGCATGCCGTCGGCTGTTGTTGTGTCCGGTGTTTATTCCGGACTGGTATTCGATTGGCATAATCATTTTGGTGACCATAGTCCCTCGCCGGGGTGTGTCCTCTGGATCCATAAATGGACCTGGCCGCTCCAGCTTTCTTATCCAGGTGTTCACGTGGATCGTGCGCGGCGTCGGTAGCCGCTTTGTTGTGTTTATGAAGTGGTATAGCTTCGTCTTCGAATTCTGGTAGTAGCTTGCGTTTGGATAGCTCTTTGTATGGCAATCATCGCCATATATTTCTTCAATGTCTAGCACTTTATTCCACCTATGGTTGAGCGTTTCCTGTGCGGCTTTGAGCTGTTGCTTCTGCTTCTTTAGACTTCTTGCAGTGGCCATAAGCTTTCTGTGGAGGTTATCTTGTTCCACGCGTTTTTCCGGGATGATGAATGCATCATTGTCCGGACTGTTTTCTTGTACTGGTTTGGTTTGATGACCTCGTCCGTCGGGATCATTATCCTCGGGCGTCTGCTCCGAACTGTGTTTGGGGTGGCCTAGTTCGCCCTGCTCCATCACTGGGTCCGTATGGTCGTTGTTGCCTTCAGAGTTGTCACAGCCCCAGATCAGCCCTAGCTTGATTTTCTTGCATCCATGCATCATGTCTAAATTTCCTTTAAATTTGAATTGGGGAATTGGAGAGCCTCAGGAATCATTTAAAATAAATGATCAACATTAAAAATTGCTTCAAATGTTTCCAAGGAAATGTTCCTTTTCAGCTTTAAAAATTATTGGCAAGAATAAAATTCAAACCAATAATTTTGGAGTGATCAAACATTTTATTTTGGGCCTTTGAATTAATTCAATAACTATTTGCATTGGAAATATATTTTATATATACTTAATATATGTCCAATAATTGGGACATTTTATGTGGTCTGCACACTTTAGTTCCAGCCACATAATTATCTTCAGGATTTTATAAAATGGTTTAGTATTTTACTAAACTAAAACAGAGGCAAACAAAATAGAAAACAGAAAATAGAAATGGAATTAAAGGGAGAGAGCTCACCGCCGCCACTGCGCAGCCCACCCGCCCGCCCCCCCTCGCTGGCCCAGTGGCCCAGCCCACCAACCGCCTCACCGCTGTCGCCTACCTCTGCCAAGAGGCGAGGGAGGGACACGGCGATCGCGCCGAGCTCGCCACCTCCTCCTCGCCGCCTGCTGCCTGCTCCTCGACGCCTTGGAGACGCCACGCCTCCCGAACCCCCTCGCCTCCTCTTCCTCATTCGCTGTTCCTCTCTTTCCCCTCGCCCTCTTCCCCGAAGCTCACCGAACGGAGCTGCCGCCACCGACGAGCTCCACCACGGCCACCGACCTCCCCACGCCCAGCTATTCCGCCCACGAGCCCCGCCGCCACCTCAATCTCCCCGCCACACGCGACCGAGAGGCCCTACATCGCCGCCCAGTCGTTTTCCCGAGCACGGCCGCGGACTCCATCGACGACCTGACGCCATCCGCCTCCCCGAGCCGGTGAGCTTGCCTTCGACCTCCCCGTGAGCTCGCCGTCGCTTCCCTCATCTCTCTCTCCTCTAGCCAGAAGCCGCCTCCATGAAAGCACCCGGACCTTCGCGGCCGCCATTGCCGACGAGCTCGACGCCCCGAGCCCTCTGCCAACCCGTGGCACCACCGCCAGAGCCGTGGCCCATGGATGCCACCTAGCCCATCAGCTTCTCCTCCTGCACCGTGGCATCAAACCCGACCAAACCCAACTCCGCCGCCGCCTTGAGCTCGCCACGATCCCGCCACCCGACCCCTGCTAACCCCACCAAGAGCTTGCCTCCCCAGCTACTCCTAGGTACCTCCGCGACCCATTTGGTCGCGGAATGGCAAAATCACTCGCCACACTGGCTCGGCGGCGGCTAAACGCCGCGTCCGTGCCGACGACTGACCGACCGTGGGTTGACCCACCGCCCGTTTGACTTCCCTCTCCTCATCGACATGCGGGCCCCGCCTGGCTAATTCAGTTAGATTAGTACTAACTAAGCTAGGTTAGTTAGTTAGACACTGACACTCGGGACCCACAGGTCAGGGTTTGACCTGGACCGCCGCAGTTGACCGCTGACGTCATAGTGACGCAATGTCAACGCAATATTCATTTTCTAGATTTATAATAATTCAGGAAATTCCAGAAAATGCCCTAAACTTTAATAAATCATAGAAATTCAACCGTAACTCGGATTGAAATAATTTATATATGAAAAATGATCAGAAAAATATGAAGAATTTGTTTATGCCATGATCATGCATGTTTGAACAAGTTAACCTCACTGAATAGGATGAATCATGATTAGGGTAATTTATGAAATAGCATTTGGGGTTGGAGTTCAACCTTGTTTGAATTCCACTTCAACTAACTTGGATTATTATTGCATTAGGTGAATTCAGTACCTTAATATGACATGTCATTCATGTGAATGTGCATTGCATTGATTGTGTTCTCTTGTTTGCCGGTAATTGTCCCTCCCGTAGACGATGTACCGACGATGAGTTCGATGACACCGATGAAGAACTATATTATCTTCGAAGTGCTGCAAGCAAAACCCCTTGTTCATTCCGATATAATCCCACTCTCTCGCCTCCTGCTCTATTTTATTGCATTAGGACAACAACGACTCATGTGTTACTTGCTGCGTAGCTGAACCCTTGATCCTTTGCATGACCTGTCATTCCACAAGAATTAGATGAAACCCACTAGCATGAGTAGGAATTGTTTGAGCCATGTTGTGCCTACTCATTTATGCTTGTTTGTCATGCCTGCTATCGCTTAGAGTTGAGTCGGGTCTGATTCATCGGGAATGAATTGGAATTGTTATGAACATGTCCTATTGTGTGTGAGCTAAGTGTGTGAACACGATTTGGTAAAGGTAGCGTGAGAGGCCATGTAGGAGTACATGGTGGGTTGTCTCATTGAAACCGCCCTCGTGAACTGAGTTCTGTGTTTGTGATCCATGAAACAGTTACTACCACGCATTGGGATCCTTAATTGACCCTCTCGGCTTCTTAACCACCCTTGTCCTCATCCGGGAGTTGCAAGTAGTTTCGTGTTTGTAGCATGTCAGGGCCGACGCAACGCTGACCTTAGGGGTGGGTTGTGTTGCGGTAGGCACCGTGGGTCTGTGTACCGAAAGTGCCCGCTTGGTATCTCGGGAACCCCGCACACATCGCTCGGGCTGTATGGGAAACCTCGCCGGACTCCTCATGGATGGAACCCGAATAGGCGATAAACCTGGACTAGGGACTTGAGTGTTTAGGTAGGCCGTGGCCGACACCCACGCTGGGCTTCCGCTTGAAGGTTGCCGAGTACATGTCGTGTAAACGGCGGTAAGTGGTGAGAGCGTGGTGAAGAAGTACACCCCGCAGGGTTTAATATGATCTATTCAATAGCCGTGTCCACGGAGAAGGACTTCGGGTTGCCTATATCAGTTCATAGACAAGTGAAAGTGGATACTCTAAAATGCGCAAGATAAGCGTGAGTGCTATGGATGGCGCTCGTGGGGAGACGGAGCGGTCCATAGTGGTGTATTGATATGGTGAATATGTGGACTCGTAGCGCCACCTCAAAAGAGTTACTTGCAATGTAGTTCAGATAGCCACCGAGTCAAAGCTGGCTTGCTGCAGCCAAACTCCACCACCCCTTTTGATAATGATGCATATGTAGTTAGATCTGATGTAAGTCTTGCTGAGTACAATTGTACTCACGCTTGCTTATTTTATGTTTTGCGAGAGACGCTCGCCTCGCTTAGTAGTTCCGCTGTGGACTTCGACGCTTAGCTTGTTACCTCAGCTACGATCTTGTGCCTCGGCAGATCTCGGTAGATAGTCGCTTCTCACCTTTTTCATTTATAGTTGTCTCGTACTCTGACATGTTTAGCTTCCGCTTGTGCTTTGACTTGTATGTTTCGAGTGTTGGGTCATGAGACCCATGTTTGTAATATCTCGCCCTCGGAGCCTAATGAATAATATTTGAGTCGAGAGTTATGTTGTGATGCCATGTTGTATCTACGCATATTGAGCATAATGTGTGTATGTTTGAAATGCTTGGTATGTGTGGGATCCGACAAACTAGTTGTTTATCCTTGGCAGCCTCTCATATGGGGAAATGTAGTCTCGTGCTTCTGAGCGATAGTAGTCCGCTACAGCCCGGTTCACCGGAGTCCTGCTAGCCCAAAGACTACCGCTTGGACACTTGATCGGCCGGCATGTGTTTCACTTCGCCTTATGTCTGTCCTTCGGGAAATGTCACGCGTGTTATTCGAGTCCTGCCTAGCCTGCTACAGCCCGGGATACCGGAGTCCTCATAGCCCAGTGCTACAGCCCGAATATATACGCTGATGACCGACATGCTCGATGTGATTCATGTATGCCTGTCCCCATAGGTTAGCGCCGCTTTGGGTTCACGACTAGCCATGTCGGCCCGGTTCTTTGTCATATGGATGCTAGCGACACTATCATATACGTGAGCCAAAAGACGCAAACGGTCCCGGCCATGGTAAGGCGACACCGTGGGAATACCGTGCGTGAGGCCGCAAAGTGATATGATGTGTTACATGCTAGATCGGTGTGACTTAGGATCGGGTCCCGACAGCGTTGGTATCGAGCCTCGATGCTCAGAGGATTACCAAGCCAAACTGGTCAAGTTGTGTCTAGAAATGCTTTAGTTATGTAAGGGAATTGATTGTGGAAGGAACGTAAGGCTCTTTTTACTCCTTATACCTCATGGCCTTCGATCTGAGTCATCCTCTTCTCTTCTACGGGTTTAAGAACTAGGCTTCTCATCTATCTATCGGATGACGTGTTACTAATCCATAGACCTTTAAGATTGTTGGTTTTAATCCCAGCTTAGTTCCTACTATTTCGTATGATAACCGTTGATCTCGTAATCTTGTTATGATGTTGTTGAGTGGTTATGCCACCATTTTCTGCAGGATGTCTCAAATCATTTTGAGCATTTACAGCCGTTATGCTGTCCGAGTCATCCTGTGTCTCTAAATAGTCCGATGCATTTGCAAATCCTTTCTTCCGCTTCCGATGTCCTTTTGGTCAGAATAAGCACACTAACCAGTCGGTCGAGGTACTCCATTGCCTCGACATATATGTTGGAACTATTATTATGACCCTAGGTGTTTAGGAAGTCACCTAGCAATTCAGCAATGCTTTTGTATCCCTAGTGTGATGATTCTGGCCATCATTTTCGAAAGCATCCCGTGATGCCATTTAGTAGTAGGTATTCTACTCCTGGGTTTCTGAACCCGAGATTCGTCCTACTTCATGTTGTTAGTATTTGCTAGTGCCTTTAGGATATTAGTAACCTTGCGATAGTCCTCAAGGTCCGTGGTATTCTCCTTCTTCCAAATACCATGAACTAAATATGGCAGCTGTTCTTTTGAACCAAAAGATCACAACTAGAGTGCTCTTGAGGAGTTCTCCATTCATAGTTGTGACTCTGCCAATTCTACCTTCTCTGCATGGATTATCCGGAAGAAATGTTGAGCTTGCTCGACATACTAATCTGTGCATCCACAACTCAGAAAATTATATGTTCCTTTGAGTTGTTCTCTTAGATGCCTTCTGACCTTCATCTATCAATTGATAGCCAAGGGTATGTGTGCATTTGTGTTCATCGATGCATTTTATCCTTGTGGTCCGTCAAGCCATTCTATTCCGGAATGACTAGGAGAAACAAACTCCAGTACCTCATCCATTTCTAGGATTGGGTCAAAGTAGTTGTATTCCGCAGATCAAAATGCCAATTCAGCTTTTGATTCTGTTCTACCTCAAGTATTGCCATCTTATGTCAAGAATGTCATGGAATTGCACAACCTCCTAGGAATTCTTGATGCAGTGATACTTCTCACCATCATTGTTCATTTCTCGGTTCCGTGTTGATGCAACCGAAAGCCGACAAGTGAATTGTGATGTGAAATCAATACCCGAGCAACTTGTTGCTTGGTAGTGAATGGACAATATTCTCATTCTTAGCGTGTTGGTTATTAAACCATCATCCTAAGATTGATCGTGCTACCTAGTCCTTACTTCGTGCACACTTCGATTGATGAGTTAGGATTGTGTCAAGTCCTCACTCATTTGATCATATCGCCTTGCCCTCAAAAGCAAGATTGTTCTCGAGCTTAGTAACATACGGTGGTTCGTGACTTTCCAAATATCTTCTTGGAAGTGTTACCGGTTGTTTCTGGCTGTTATGTTGAGCTCGTGATCAAGTTGGTTTCTTGTGAACCACCCTTCTCCAAGAATCTGTGTTGGATACCCCGAGCTAGTTGGTTAAGCTAGACAACAACTTGGAGAGTTGGAAGATAAAAGCTTGCCTAACTTAGTTCGATCCAAAGGGATATTCTTGTGTAGTGTGTGTTGAAGAAAGATGATATCTTCATCGATTGGTCCCTGTGATCAGTTGCTGGATCTATTGTCATATCAAACCTTTGACTTGAGTATGGGCCATTGTCAAGTCAAATCAGAACCAACGATATTCGTGATGTTGTCTTACTCGTGGTTGATCCTCGAGCATACACCATTACATCTTTGGTCCGACCAATGCTATCAACGTGTTCACATGATGGTGGAAGTCCAAAGATATGGAAATTCGATGAGTTGTCATTGAGCCCATCAAGAGCATTTTGTCTCCCCATGAGTCATGTTGAACATCAACCTAGTGTTGGAAACTTGTGTAAACATTTCTTTGTGTTTCGCTCATAAAGCTTATGCTTGGATGGAAGAAGTGACTTCTCTAATTCACGTGCATTAGGTGCAAGTTGCCGCCATGAATTTGAGAAAGGTTTGGTTGTTTCCCTTGGAATCATCCCAAGTCAGTCATGCATATGTGCGAAGTATTCTGTAGCCTGGAGACTTGCAACCTTCATTCTATATGTATTCCTAGCACACCAAGCCACTGATTGATTTGCTCAAGGAAAAGAAGTCTATGCTTGGGATCTAATCCATGGACTTATGTAGAGACTTCGATATCCTCGATTATGGTTCCCCACCTGAACTCGGTAGTGTTTTATTATAAGACTACCACGTGGCCATGTTTGTCCGGGACAACATGTTCACCTGTTTGTAGCAGAACCCGCTCATGCTTTGGAGCTTACTACCTTGGTTCATTCCCTGAGAATCTCGCAACGTCTTCTCGTCGATTTGTGTTGCAACCTTCCTTTTCGACATGCTGAGTCTGAAGTATCCCATCACCAATCGGATCTGAATCTCAGCAGATATGATGGTTGGAACATTCAACAGTTGCATTTCGCTCCCAGCTTATACCCCATTGTGCCAATTTCTATGGGCTGCCTTCTTAGTAACTTCTGTTCAAGATCATCCTCAAAAGTGGACTTACCATGGGTCCCTCCACCTCCGACGATAAGCAAAATCATCCATTGCGTTGTCTTCAACAAGGTAGTCCACATCATCCATTCTAGTCCGGTGTACCATTCCTTGCATTCCACCAAATGATCGCTTATGATTGCCTTAGGCTGGTATAAAGAGTTCCAATGATCTATGGATCAAAAGTAATTCTTTTTGCCACTTAAGGGAATAGTTCTTGCGTCACCTTTCTCGAGGTGCCCCGTTATTGAATCATGGTAAATATTTCCTCGCCACCTTGACACCATCCACCATCTCCCTAAGCGTGGAATTGTTGCCACCAATCAAACCCCGTCCTTTGTTCTTCCATCCCTCTCGATGTGTTTGGTGTCTCAACTCGAGATGTGTCACCGTCTCAGTCCGTGAGTCGATCATGTTTACTTGATCTTCGTGAAGATCGAATCATGTAGAGTTTCCCCCTCTTTCCGTTGTCGTGTCGAGTGAAGATCTCGAAGACGTCAAGACTAAGATGATGGAATGAATCAACATCTTCGAGAAGGGCAAATGGATCATGAAGATTGTGATAGTTTGTGACTCCTTTTCCTCTTACCTCACGTCTTGAATCTCGGGCCAGATTCTTGTTTAGTGGGGTGAGCTGTCACAGCCCCAGATCAGCCCTAGCTTGATTTTCTTGCATCCATGCATCATGTCTAAATTTCCTTTAAATTTGAATTGGGGAATTGAGAGCCTCAGAATCATTTAAAATAAATGATCAACATTAAAAATTGCTTCAAATGTTTCCAAGGAAATGTTCCTTTTCAGTTTTAAAAATTATTGGCAAGAATAAAATTCAAACCAATAATTTTGGAGTGACTTAAACATTTTATTTTGGGCCTTTGAATTAATTCAATAACTATTTGCATTGGAAATATATTTTATATATACTTAATATATGTCCAATAATTCTGGGACATTTTATGTGGTCTGGTACACTTTAGTTCCAGCCACATAATTATCTTCAGGATTTTATAAAATGGTTTAGTATTTTACTAAACTAAAACAGAGGCAAACAAAATAGAAAACAGAAAATAGAAATGGAATTAAAGGAGAGAGCTCACCTGCCGCCACTCACGCAGCCCACCCAGCCCAGCCTTTCCCCGCTGGCCTGTGGCCCAGCCCACCAACCGCCTCACCGCTCGTCGCCTACCTCTGCCAGTAGGCAGAGGAGGGACACGGCGACCGCGCCGAGCTCGCCACCTCCTCCCTGCTCGCCTGCCTGGCTCCCCCTCGACGCCCGGAGACGCCACGCCCTCCCGAACCCCCTCGCCCTCTTCCTCATTCGCTGTTCCTCTCTTTCCCCTGCCCTCTTCCCCGAAGCTCACCGAACGGAGCCGCCGCCACCGACGAGCTCCACCACGGCCACCGACCTCCCCACGGCCAGCTATTCCGCCCACGAGCCCCGCCGCCACCCTGAATCTCCCCGCCACACGCGACCGAGAGGCCCTACATCGCCGCCCGAGTCGTTTTCCCGAGCACGGCTGCCGGACTCCATCGACGATTCGACGCCATCCGCCTCCCCGAGCCGTGAGCTTGCCTTCACCTCCCCGTGAGCTCGCCGTCGCTTCCCCTCATCTCTCTCCCTCGCTTCAGAGCCGCCGCCATCATGAAGCACCCGACCGCCGCCGCCATTGCCGACGAAGCTCGACGCCCCGAGCCCCTCTGCTCGAACCTGTGGCACCAGCGAGCCAGGTGGCCATGGATGCCACCTAGCACATCAGCTTCTCCTCCTGCACCGTGGCATCAAACCCGACCAAACCGAACTCCGCCGCCGCTTGAGCTCGCCGCCGCCGATCCCGCCACCCGACCCAAGCTAACCCCACCAAGAGCTTCGCCTCCTCCCGCCTACTCCTAGGTACCTCTCGCGACCCATTTGGTCGCGGAATGGCAAAATCACTCTCGCCGCCGCTGGCTCGCCGGGCGGCTAAACGCCAGCGTCCGGCTGACTCATCGACCGGCGTGGGTTGACCCACCGCCTGATTTGACTTCCCTCTCCTCATCGACATGCGGGCCCCGCCTGCTAATTGTTAGATTAGTACTAACTAAGCTAGGTTAGTTAGTTAGACACCGACACTTTCGGGACCCACAGGTCAGGGTTTGACCTGGACCGCCAGCTTGACCGCCGACGCCATAGTGACGCAATGTCAACGCAATATTCATTTTCTCGGATTTATAATAATTCAGGAAATTCCGAAAATACCCTAAACTTTAATAAATCATAGAAATTCAACCGTAACTCGGATTGAAATAATTTATATATGAAAATGATCAGAAAAATATGAAGAATCTGTTTATGCCATGATCATGCATGTTTGAACAAGTTAACCTCACTGAATAGGATGAATCATGATTAGGTAATTTATGAAATAGCATTTGGAGTTGGAGTTCAACCTTGTTTGAATTCCACTTCAACTAACTTGGATTATTATTGCATTAGGTAAATTCAGTACATTAATATGACATGTCATTCATGTGAATGTGCATTGCATTGATTGTGTTCTCTCTTGTTTGCCGGTAATTGTCCCCTCCCGGTAGACGATGTACCGACGATGAGTTCGATGACACCGATGAAGAACTATATTATCTTCAGAAGTGCCAGGCAAGCAAAACCCCCTTGTTCATTCCGATATAATCCCACTCTCTCGCCTCCTGCTCTATTTTATTGCATTAGGACAACAACGACTCATGTGTTACTTGCTGCGGTAGCTGAACCCCTTGATCCTTTGCATGACCTGTCATTCCACAGTAATTAGATGAAACCCACTAGCATGAGTAGGAATTGTTTGAGCCATGTTGTGCCTACTCATTTATGCTTGTTTGTCATGCCTGCTACGCTTAGAGTTGAGTCGGTCTGATTCATAGGGAATGAATTGGAATTGTTATGAACATGTCCTATTGTGTGTGAGCTAAGTGTGTGAACACGATTTGGTAAAGGTAGCGGTGAGAGGCCATGTAGGAGTACATGGTGGGTTGTCTCATTGAAACCGCCCTCGTGAACTGAGTTCTGTGTTTGTGATCCATGAAACAGTTACTACCACGCATTGGGATCCTTAATTGACCCTCTCGGCTTCTTAACCACCCTTGTCCTCATCCGGAGTTGCAAGTAGTTTCGTGTTTGTAGCATGTCAGGCCGCACGCAACGCTGACCTTAGGGGTGGGTTGTGTTGCGGTAGGCACCGTGGGTCTGTGTACCGAAAGTGCCTGCTTGGTATCTCGAACCCCGCACACATCGCTCGGGCTGTATGGGAAACCTCGGCGGACTCCTCATGGATGGAACCCGAATAGGCGATAAACCCGGACTAGGGACTTGAGTGTTTAGGTAGGCCGTGGCCGACACCCACGCTGGGCTTCCGCTGAAGGTTGCCGAGTACATGTCGTAAACGGCGGTAAGTGGTGAGAGCGTGTGAAGAAGTACACCCTGCAGGGTTTAATATGATCTATTCAATAGCCGTGTCCACGGAGAAGGACTTCGGGTTGCCTATATCAGTTCATAGACAAGTGAAAGTGGATACTCTAAAATGCGCAAGATAAGCGTGAGTGCTATGGATGGCGTTCTCGTAGGGAGACGGAGCGGGTCCATAGTGGTGTATTGATATGGTGAATATGTGGACTCGTAGCGCCACCTCAAAAGAGTTACTTGCAATGTAGTTCAGATAGCCACCGAGTCAAAGCTGGCTTGCTGCACCAAACTCCACCACCCCTTTTGATAATGATGCATATGTAGTTAGATCTGATGTAAGTCTTGCTGAGTACAATTGTACTCACGCTTGCTTATTTTATGTTTTGCGAGAGACGCTGGTCTCGCTAGTAGTTCCGCTTGGACTTCGACGCTTTAGCTTGTTACCTCAGCTACGATCTTGTGCCTCGGCAGATCTCGTAGATAGTCGCTTCTCAGCCTTTTTCATTTATAGTTGTCTGTACTCTGCACATGTTTAGCTTCCGCTTGTGCTTTGACTTGTATGTTTCGAGTGTTGGGTCATGAGACCCATGTTTGTAATATCTCGCCCTCGGAGCCTAATGAATAATATTTGAGTCGAGAGTTATGTTGTGATGCCATGTTGTATCTACGCATATTGAGCATAATGTGTGTATGTTTGAAATGCTTGGTATGTGTGGGATCCGACAAACTAGTTGTTTATCCTTGGCAGCCTCTCATATGGGGAAATGTAGTCTCGTGCTTCTGAGCGATAGTAGTCCGCTACAGCCCGGTTCACCGGAGTCCTGCTAGCCCAAAGACTACTGCTTGGACACTTGACTGGCCGGCATGTGTTTCACTTCGCTCCTATGTCTGTCCTTCGGGAAATGTCACGCGTGTTATTCGAGTCCTGCCTAGCCTGCTACAGCCCGGGATACCGGAGTCCTGTTAGCCCAGCTACAGCCCGAATATATACGCTGATGACCGACATGCTCGATGTGATTCATGTATGCCTGTCCCCATGGGTTAGCGCCGCTTTGGGTTCACGACTAGCCATGTCGGCCCGGGTTCTTCGTCATATGGATGCTAGCGACACTATCATATACGTGAGCCAAAAGACGCAAACGGTCCCGGGCCATGGTAAGGCGACACCCGTGGGAATACCGTGCGTGAGGCCGCAAAGTGATATGATGTGTTACATGCTAGATCGGTGTGACTTAGGATCGGGGTCCTGACAAGATTTGACTGTAGTATCGATCCCTCTGGCGCTCTTGTCACTATTTTTGCTTCTGCTGGACTTAGAATGACGTCTGCGCCGTCGCTTTGGCTTTTGACCGGGGGTTTTATCTTCTGGATTGTCGCCTTTGTCGACTTTGGGCATATCCACCATGTATATGTCGTGTGACGAGGCAGAAGTCCAGCTCCCCATAGATTCTAAATCTTCTCCTGCATCGTCGTCCATACAGTCGATGCCTTCGTAGTCGAAATCAGGCACGCCAGTTAAATCATCGACCATGGCTATGAAGTGGGTGGTGGGTGGGCAACGAATTTCTTCATCGCCCGCTTCCCACTCGAGCCGGACATAGTTTGGCCCAGAATTTTATGTCAAAGAGAGAGTTTTCAACGAGTTCAGCATGTCACAAAAGGGAGAGTGCTGAAAGATGTCCGCAGCGGTGAACTCCATTACCGGAGCCCAACCTGGCTCGACTGGCTTGGGAGTGCGCGGACCGGAACCAACATCCGGATACGAATCCGGGGGTCCGGAGTCACATGCCACCAAAGAGGTAAGGCCCGTGTTCGGCTCAACCGCCGATAAGTGTGCGACCTGCGGGGCGGGGTCCAGCCCTCCGTCCTTAGGCAACGCGGCCTGCTCCGGATTTATGTCCGAGGCTACTGCGGGGGTGATACCCCGAGCTTTGTCCGATAGCAGGTCTAAGCCATGCTCGTAGTGACTGTCCGGTGCTCCTAGCATAGGCACGAATTCGTCGGCGATCCAGTCTCCTCGGATATCCGCCGTGTAATTCAGGTTTCCGATCATGATCTGGTGGCCAGGGGCGTAGCTATCGATCTGCTCCAGATGGCCAAGCGAATTGGCCCGCAGGACGAAGCCGCCGAACACGAAGATCTATCCGGGGAGAAAGGTCTCACCCGGGACCGTGTTATTGATGACTGTTGAAGGATCCATCGAGCCCCGTAGCAACAACACAGAGGAACTCTCAATGAAAGCACCAATGTCGGTGTCAAAACCGGCGGATCTCGGGTAGGGGGTCCCGATCAGTGCGTCTTAGGCTGATGGTAACAGGAAGCAAGGGACACAGATGTTTACCCAGGTTCGAGCCCTCTCGATGGAGGTAAAACCCTCCTTCTTGCTTGATTAATATTGAAGATATGGTTAGTACAAAAGTAGATCTACCACGAGATCGTAGAGGCTAAACCCTAGAAGCTAGCCTATGATGGTTTGATTGTAATTGTGATCAGCCTCCTGAGGACCAACCTCTCCGGTTTATATAGACACCGGAGAGGGCTAGGGTTTACATGGAGTCGGTTACGAGGAAGGAAATATAATATCCGAATCACCAAGCATGCCTTCCACGCCAAGGAAAGTCCCATCCGGACACGGGTCGAAGTCTTGAGTCTTGTATCTTCACGCTTCAATAGTCCGGACGATGTATATAGTTCGGCTGTCCGGATACCCCCTAATCCAGGACTCCCTCAGCGGCCGCGGAGGAGAAGGAGCTTGCCTAGTGGGCAGAGTCCACTGGGGAGGCCAGCAGCACCGGCACTGGGCCCCCTCTTGTCGAAGATGTGGTCGACGAGTCGTCGGAGGAGGAGGCCGAGGCTGTCGACCCTCCGGCCATGGGGAGAGGGCGAGTCCTGCGGCGGGCCACCTCTGGCGAGCTGGTTCGGCCCGGCAGGGTCGGGCAGCCCCGGCAAGCTCAAGAGGCGTCCGCGCGCCAGACGAGGGCCGCGGCTCCAAAGAAATCGGTGAAGGCCGCGGTGGCGAAGGAGAAAGCATCTGCCTCCTGTTCATCCAAGTACGTCCAGACTCGGCCCTCCTCCCCTCCTCTGGCAGACATCAATGCGGAGGTGACCTTTGACTTTGGGTCCCTCAGCCCAAGGAGGAAGAGGAAAGCCAGAGGAGGAGGTGGAGGACGAGTAAGTATCTTGTCCCTTTCTGTCATCTCCGTCTCCTCGGGTCGTGCCACTTATCTTGATTCGTCTTCATCTTTGCAGGGATGCGGAGACACTGGCCCAGAGGGTGAAGAGGGCCAGGGCTTCGGCGAGCGGCCAGCCCCGGCAGGGATTTCCGGTACATTGCTGGTGGTGTTGAGCAGCCCGGACAGCAGCCCCCGACACAGCCCCCAACGTAAGTTCACCACTCACCCCTCATCGACGTGTGTTGGCACTAGAAAAAATACACTTCCGTGATGATACGTGTTTGTCACAGTAGGTCGCGTTTTTTGTTATGCATGTACATCCATGACGATTTTATAACAGAATCAAGATAGTCATACCTGTGCTGTCGTAGAAGTGTTCCATGACATTACCAAAATTATCATCACAGAAGTGTCCACTTCCATGACGATAAATCGCGCGTCACAGAAGTGCTTTCGTCAAGGGTGACCGACACGTGGCATCCACCGTAACGGAATGTCGTTAAGCTATCGGGTCAGGTTTTGGATCCGATAACCCGTTGACAGCCCCGACGAATGGGGATTTTCCACGTGTAAAATCATCATTGGCTGGAGGAAACACATGTCGGCTCATCATTGGGACAGATGTCATCCACTCATTGGACAGAAGGCGCCTATGATACGTCGACACGTGGCACGGCCCAACAGAGGCCTATTCCTGTGAAAAGGTCGGCCCGTTTGACATGGTCAAAAGGTGGCGGGCCGGCCCATGGAAAGCCTGTTAACGGCCTGTTCGCATATAGCCCATTTACAGCCCGCTAACCCAAGGCCCGTTACGCCCTATCCGAATTAGGCCCAGTAGCGTCATGTGGCCATCCAATATGATTCCAGCCCGTTTTCACTTCTACCCCATGTATGGCCCATGACGTCTTTCGGCCCATATGAGGCCCTATGTAACTCTTGGCCTATTAACGGCCCGTGGTGAAACTGGTCCGCAATGAACAGTGTATCACTTTACACCCATTAACGGCCCGTGGTGAAACTGGCCCGTAATGAACAGTGTATCACTTTATACCCATTAAGGGCCCGTTATTCAGTTGGACCGTTTCCAGCCCATGTTATCTTTCGGCCTTCCCATAGCCCATTTATTCTTGGGCTCATTTCCAGCATTCGTTTACTTACGGCCCGTTACTGTCATTTTCTGCTTGTGTGCCAAATTCATCCCGTGGTTACAGTCGGCCCGTTTGTGGTTCGTTAATACGTTGGGCCGTTTTCATAGCATCATCAAATACGGCCTATTAACGATGGCCCGTTATGGTCAGCCCATGAACGGGCGATTCCAACTCTAGCCCGTTTACGGCCATAATGCGGCCTATTATTGGCCCATGTTTTGCCAATCGATCATACGGCCCGTATGAGGCCCATTGATGATACCGCCCGTAGAAGGCCCATTGTTTCTACGGCCCGTAGAAGGCCCATTGTTTCTACGGCCCGTAGAAGGCCTACTGTTTATATGGCCCGTAGAAGGCCCACTATTTCTACGGCCCGTAGGAGGCCCAGTGTCACTACAGTAAATATTAGTCCATGGTTATTGTGGCCTAGTTTTAAAAAATAGGTTATTGCAGCCACTAGCAAACCACAGAAAAAGAACTGCACTGACTACAAGCAAACAAATAAACAAGACAACAAGGAAATAAATAAGCAAGCAACTTATGCTAGGCTATCACGGCTATTACACATATTACATCCACTGGGCATCAAAGTTCGCCACCAGTGCAAATATAGGGAACAAAGCAGCATATAAACGCCGCTACAAAACAAGTCCAGAACTGAAACCACTTCAGAAGAGTTCAAGAAACAATATCCTGGGTACCCATAATGCTGGGAAGATGCTTAGCAAGCTTATTAACTTTCTCTTGTTTGGCGCTTAAATCCTCCAGCTCTTCTTGTTGCACAAGAAAGTACGCATCTGAATTCTGCAGGGACTTCCTCAGTCCTTCAGCTTCTTGCCGCAGCACAGCTGACTAATGCCTTTCAGCTTGTAGCTGAGACTGAAGAAGCCGAAGTGATTCAGGCAGCGAGTTCGAAGAGCTTGTGCCAGCGGTACTCGCCAGTAACTCGAACACTACATCAACGCAGGACTGTGGGGTTTTCTCACTGTCTACAAGATCATTTTTATCACCTTTCTTGGAGACCAACAGGGTTGTCTCATTATCTTGAACCTTATCTGCATTACTTTCTCTACCATTGCATAGTGGGGTGCTCTTCTCCAATATTCTGTTTGCATACTACAAGAGAAACAAGCAGACACATCACAGGTTTAGCTTGTAGTATATGAATCTCATTTTGGTAAACCGGTTCAGTAGTAAGGTAGACAGGATAATAGCATGAAACAAACATATATCTATGTACTATAGTCATTGTATTGTCCATATCATTCTAGTTTATGTCCCCTAATCAAGATAGAGACACAGTTCAACTCATATATTTTTAAGACACAAAGAGATAGTCGAATATAAGTGTGAGAAACTACACAACATTGGCAGCACTTGTAATGTGCATCACATGAGAACATAACTGTTTATACAACTTAAACAGAAATCAACATAGAGCAAGAAGTTAGAACAGAAATCCAGTTAAAGAAATAGGTTTAAAACATACTTGTTGCGCCATTGGAGTTTCAATTGGATCCTTCAAATTCAAAAGTAGTTGGTATGAGTAAATACAGTGATGCAACAACAAAGGAGTATGGACCATAGCTACGGAATCTGACCTGAGAACAGTTGCTCTTCGCTTTAAACGTGGAGTTTGGGTTAGGCTGTGGTGGTCTTAGTGCTTTGGGCACTGCAGAGCTTAAAAATTGCTCGTGTGGGGTACTCTGTGGTGGACATGGTGCTTTGTCAACTATAAGTGGGTTACTATCCATTTGGGGTTGCGGTTAGATGGGTTGTAGCTGGTTCTCTGCCTAACGTGTAAGTGTGCAATCTGGAAGAGTCTCGATTATGTGTGGTGGGGCTAGTTTGTGGGCTAGTACAACCATGGTTCTATCTGCATCGACGGGTAGCACTTGTCTTTTGTGAAGAACGGGTTTTGCTCCCTTAGATACTGCCATCACCCCTCCAATTCAAATGGCTGATAAACAAGAAAAGAAATTGAATGTACAGACATTGTATGATAGACAGATGTGGTAATTCACATATATGTTGTCTAACCAAATAGAACAGCATGACGCAATTTCATATATATGATGCCTAACTAAACAGGATAGCATGACACAGTTTCAGATATATGATGGATAACTTAATAGGATATAATGGCATAATTCAACATATGATGAGTACCTAAACAGGATGACATGACAAAACTATATGATGTCTTTCTAAAATAGGTTGGGATGAAATAATTCACATACATGTTGTCTAAGTATATAGGATGGCATGATATAATTGACATAATTGATTCATATACTAAGCAGCTGGCACTCGCATGTATGATCTCTAAACTAAGCAGATAGAATTCAATATTGTGCATATGATGTCTAAACTAAGGAATGCAAGACACCATATGCATCATATGAGAAATATAAACATTGCAACTTAGAGCATACAACTCAGGTGGGATATAGGACTGGTCATCTGTCTCTGAATCCTCCTCTGAGGAGCTCCTTGTAACCATCGAGATATATCCTTCAACAGGTACCATTGCCTGCTCTTAAGACCTTGTTTTCACTCCGGATTTTTCCATAACCGGCTCAAATGGCTGATACACATGAAGAGTAGTTCAATATACACAGATTGTCGACAAATGGAATACGTAATGAAAAAAAGATGGCATGAGATAATTCACATATATGATGCCTGGCTCCATGGCGGTGCATAATTCACATATATGATAACTGGCTGAAAAACATGGCATTGCATAATTCACATATCTGATATAGAAAGCAAATAGGAGGCATTCACACAAAGCATGTCTAATCTAAGCAGATGGCATGGCAATGCAAGACACCATATGCATGATATGAGCAATATAACCCAGCCAAGTTAGAGCATGCACCTCGGGGAATCGACCGGTCATCTCTCTGAATCCTCCTCGAGGAGCTATCGTAATCAGCAAGAAATCTGCATCGACAGTAGCACCGACTGCTCGAAGACCTTGTTTTCACTCCAGATTTTCCCATGACCGACTCAAATGGCTGATGCACAGAAGAGTAGATGAATGTATAAACATTGTTGACAAATGGAATACATTATGGAAAAAATATGGCACGATACAATTCACATATACGATGGCTGGCTAAATAGGATGGCATTGCATGATTCACGTATATCATGCCTGGCTAAAGAAGATGGCATTGCATAGTACCCATATACTCCCTCCGTTCCTAAATATTTGTCTTTTTAGAGATTTTAAATGGACTACCACATACGGATGTATATAGGCATATTTTAGAGTGTAGATTCACTCATTTTGTTCTCTATGTAGTCACTTGTTGAAATCTCTAAAAAGACAAATATTTAGGAATGGTGGGAGTATGATATAGAAACCAAACAAGTGGCATTCACACAAAGCAAATCTAAACTAAGCTGATGACATATAAGATGTATAATGTAAGCAATGCAAGGCGCCATATGCATGATATGACCAACATCAGCATGCAATGTTAGAGCAAACACCTCATGTGGTAAACAGGCGTGGTTGGCTCCTTCTGAATCTCCATCTGAACAGTTATCTTCCTCTGGAATACAATCTGGAAATGAGGAGAGGGGGGAGCACTTCGCCCACCATGGAGTGGCGTCTGCATGACATTATATTCGCACGCAACGGTCTTCTCTTTTTCTCTACATGTTCAGTACGATTGTGTACAATATCTGACATGCATAATAAAAAAATAGTTAGATTTTGTAAGGCCTAAGTGGTGCATGCAAAAATAAAGATTGATGGTAGTAAACGAGTGGATGGATCCAAAACTAATGATAGCAGGTAGATTATAGCTTCAGTTTAAAAAGATAGACAATGGATCATCTATTGTTTGTTGCCCACCCAACATGAACCACATATAAGACCCCAGATGAACCAGATAGTAGACAGATACTATTCGTTGCTGGCTCGATATGAGACCCATGGGCAATTCAAAACTCAAGATTGAATGATAAAGTAGCAGGTAATAATAACCGATGTATAACGTAAGCAAACACGAAAGATCGCGACCTCTCTTCCGAACGTGTAGTCCTCGTGTTCATCTGCTCGATCGATGATGGTAATGCAGTTAGGCGTGGCTGCCGACAACGGGAAGATGATCGAGGCGGCAAAAGAAAGTCTGCGGGGGATCTCTGCTGCGGTGAACACTTCATCGATGGTGCACCTCGGTGGGGTGGATGACGGCACGGCAGGAGTAGGACATAACACACGAGTTTTCTTTGGCGCTAATCTGAAAATGAAGTAAATCTGTAAGGGCTCCTTAGAATTGGAGGATTCTATAAATGCAGGGACAGGAAAAACACAGAATAGGATAGGAATGCACGTGCAAAACAGAGCATTTGGAAACATAGGATTTCAGTCAACACCTGTGTTTGGCTCACATGAATTGGAAGAACAGAGGAATGGAGAAACAAAGTGATGCGACGAGTGTACAACCTCTTTGGCATAGCCTTGTGGACCTCAGCATCATTGGGTTGGACGTGGAGGATGGTGATGATGCTGGTGTGACTGTTGGAGGCAGGGAAGAAGATCCAAGGCCTCTGGAAACGGCGCCAAGGGTACTGCTCCGCTGTGATGGACGGTTCCGTCGTTGGAGCAGCTCCGCTAAGGTGTACGGTGACGAGGCTGAAGCATGACAAGACAGACAACGTTAATCTGAAGTGGGACCCTAATATCATCTGCAATAGATGATGTAAAATACATCACCAAAAAGTTCTAGATGTAAAACGCATCAGCCGCGCCACGACCGCTCCGACAGATGTTGTAAGTACTGTTCACTCTGAACTTAACTGAAGAAAATGAACTTCACAGTCGAAACTGAATTTTACTGTCGAAACTGATTGAACTAGTAACAGAGCATTGTAATAGATGTTTAGGGCGTTCGAGCACTAGTAGCAGAGAAGCAGTGATCTAAATCAGCAGACGCTCGAGCAGGGAACACACTAGCAGAGAGTAAGTCGTGCAGTAGCACCGCGAGCGAGTGCTAAAGCAGCAACTCCTATAGCTGCTGGAGGTCGTGCAGCAGCAGGAGCGCAAGCGAGAGCAAGAGTAGAGCAGCAGCACGAGCGAAAGCAGGAGCAGTGCAGCAGCGTGACCGACAGCAAGAACAGAGCCGCAGCGCGAGCGAGAGCCGGAGCAGCTGCAGCTAGAGCCGTTGTGGAAGTCACCGCCGAGGAAGCAACGACATGGTGGAGAGACGCCGTGGATGATGTGGCCGGCGACGGTGCCGTCGATGGAGACGTCATGTATGCTCGGTATCGAGCACCGGCAGCCCCGTGAGATCGAATAGAAGATAAAATGCAGCGGTGAGTGTAGAACCTCCTTGGTGGCGCCGAGTTGGCCTCGGCTTCATCGAAGGAATTGGTGAGGGTGCTGAGGTTCCGGTGGGGCACGTCAAGACGGTGCTGTGGGGATTGAGGTGGCGCGATAGACGAGGTGAACGTCGGGGCAGTTCCTTGGAGGTGGAGGACGGGGCGGCTTATCCGGCGGGACGACGAGATCGACAACGGATCCTCATCCGGTGCGGTGGATGAGGGACGGCGAGCTGTCGCGGTGGACGAAGTAGTCGGGGAAGACGGTCGGGAGGCCGACGGAGGAGCGTGGGGTTTCGCGGGTTTTGGCGGCCTTGGTGTACAAATGGGGGGCAAAGGGGGAGGGGGAGCCAAGCTTAGGGACGCGCTTGTCCAAAATGTAGGGTAAGTTACCAGTGTACCCCCACCGGTTTTGACACCACGACGTGGAGCTTCATTTCCGACTGAGGGGTAGAAGGAGGATTTCGCGTGTCTGGGCTGCAAGAGCGATTTCGGATGAGGAGGGAGTTCTCACGCGTGTCCAAATTTCAGGATAACAAGGCACGACGCGGGTTGAAGAAGCGGGAGTTTCAAAGCAGGTGAGACAAAAGATACTCGATCTGGAAAATTTCGGGATAACAAGGTGTGGATTCCTTGTTCGGCAGAACAAACTTAACGTGTAAAAAAACAATTCATACAAGACACAAGAGAGTCATGTCCCCTTTTACTATATTGCTATAGATGCCATTGAAAAAACAACAAGAAAAATGTAAAAAATGATCGGGAGAACAAGATTTCCATGCACAGTACCAAATCAATTCGCACTTCCCTCAACAACAATAAAAAACAAATCAATTCCCACCAAAGAAAGAGTAATGTCCCTTTTTATATGATTACAGATGCCATGATCTCGAATTTCAATTTTTGAATCCACATTATGTTGAATTCGAATATATCATTAGGTGACCTTGCGGTTTATAATTGATGTAGTCGTACATTTTGATCTTCCATCATATATGAACATTTTACTCCACCATGTGAACATATATATTGTCGTCTACCATATGGACTTAATTTGAATCAATTTTCCTTATTTGAATACGATTGTTGTCAAGTTATACAATAATTTAAATATTATCTTGATAACAAAAAGACATGCATATAGCAGTAATCATATTTCACTATGAAATACATGTACCATCGCTCTCAATTCAAATATTTGTATCCATTTTATGTTGAATTCAAATCATAGTACATTATTGGTCTAGGTAGCGAGATGTTCGGGATAATCTAAACCTTGTTTTCATCGTTATAATTTTTGGCTGAATTGGGACAAGTTTTGGTATAAGCCTCTTGCAAAACCGGAGATTCTCTCAACAAGCCTCGTGGTTTCGAGAGGAACGTGTCACCTTTGTGTGCTGAACGATATACGCTGCCCCCTGATTTTATTTACAGAGGCAACATAGAACTATATGAGTGCCTGTTAAATTTTGGAATTATTTCGGGTTCATTTGGCCTTTTTATACATTAATTGAGTTTCTGGACTTTTAATGTGAATAATCTAAATATGAATTGCATGCACATGCTCTGTTGCACCAAAGTGGGTTGAAAAGTCACATGTGTGTCCTTGGTTGAATTTCTAGGTCCCATGGAAGAAATGAGAATGAAATTCAAACATCTGGGCGTCATGACTCTGCCGAGAACATCGAGAAACTTAGATTTTAAATTCATGTAAATCCAAAACTCGGCTGGAAATCATGAAACTTGGCATGGTGTCATGTCATGGCACTAACATGTTGTGGTAAAAAAATTGGGCCGATTTGGAAGCTCGTGGTTCTAAGAGGGAACATGCCACCTTTGAGTGTGAAACGATATACGTTGCCCCCCCCCTTGAGTTTCTTAACAAAGGCAACATAGAACTACATTAGTGCCCTGTTAAATTTTGGAATTATTCCGGGTTCATTTGTCGTTTTTTATACATTAATTGAGTTTCTTGTCATTTAATGTGCATAAGTCAAATTTGAACTACAAGCACATGCTCTCGTGCACCAAAGTTGGTTGAAAATCACATTTGTGCCCTCGGGAGAATTTCTTGGTCCCATGCAAGAAATGAGAATAAAATTAAAACATTTGGGCATCGTGGCTCGGCCGAGAACATTGAGAAACTTGGTTTTAAAATTCTTGAAAATCCAAAACACGTCTGAAAATCATGAAACTTGGCATGGATGTCATGTCATGGTACTACCATGTTGTGGTAAAAAAATGGCCGAATAGGAACAGCTTTTGGTATAAGCTTCTTGCAAACCAAGCTTCTCTCAAGAAGGCTCGTGGTTACGAGAGG